>JAKCPI010000277.1:0-28853 GCA_023213315.1 Euborellia annulipes
CTTTTTCAGTTTTTTGCGATTTTCTCAAAATTCGATCCAACGACTTTGATTAAAATTCATAAATCAATTATTTTTTAGATGCTCTTCAAAATGTATGTTCTCATTTTGCCTTTGAAATCTTTTGAAGCACACTTTACTCTTGTACTGTATAGTCAGTTTCAATATTAACCGCCACCTCTAGAAAATATAGCCGTATAGTTAGACAATCACAGCGCTTAGCTTCCGTAATTTTTGTCTCGAAAAATAGTATTTTCATCTCGAATTCTAATACATGTATAATATATAGGTGGAAGCTAAATATATGTCGACACAAAAAATCTGGTGCGACCAGTCAAACCAGATTTTTTAAATTTATTTTGAGATCTTTTTTCGGCATCTAAAGCCATTTATTTATTTCAATTGATTGGTAGCTGATACAACTCAAAGACCTCTTATTTGACTTTACAAAAATTTTACTAAAATTAGAAACATCTCCGATATAAACATGATAATATTAGTAAAAATAAAATACTTAGATATTTTTAATAAAAACGTATTATAATAATAATTCATACGGTACATACTCGTGATTCATTATTGAATTTTATATTGAACTTTTCATTTCCCCCACCTTTATTTTGGATTAAAATACCAGGGGTGTGCCTATGAAACCGACCTTTAGAGGTGCGCACATAAACACATATTTTATAAAAGTGAAAAAAGATATTTTATTCAAAGTAATTTCCTTCGTTAGCAATACAATTCTCCCATCTTTCAGGGAGCTTATTAATCCCTCTCCAAAAAAACTCGTCTTCTTTCGAGGCAAACCATTCATCGAGCCATTTGGCAACATTTTCGTAATCTGTGAACTGCTGCTCCCTCAAAGCGTGACCCAAAGATGAAAACAAGTGATAGTCCGTTGGGGCCAAGTCTGGGGAATAAGCCGCATGTGTGAGAATTTCCCACCCAAACGTTTCAATGGTTTCTTTGGTTCGTTTTGCAGCGTGTGACGGAGCGTTGTCGTGCAACAAGATGACTTTGTGCTGCCTTTTTTGATATTCTGGTCTTCTTTGGCGTATAGCCTGGTTCAATTTCACCATTTGCTGTTGATAACGTTCCGTATTGACAGTTTCGCCAGGTTTCAGGAGTTCGTAATAGATAATTCCCTTCTGATCCCACCAAACACAAAGCATTGTCTTTCGTCCATATCGATTTGGTCTTGGAGTCGATGTTGATGGCTCACCTGGAGATACCCATGATGCTCGACGCTTAGGATTTTCAAAAAAGATCCATTTTTCATCTCCAGTAACAATTCGATGAAGAAATGACTTTCTTTTGTATCTGGCGAGCAGCATCTCACAAGTGGTTTTTCGGTTCTCTTGCTGCCTTTCGTTCAGTTCATGTGGAACCCATTTCCCGATCTTCTGGATCTTCCCCATAGCTTTCAGACGCTTGGAAATAGTTTCCCGAGTCACGTTTAACTGTTCTGCCAATTGTTGTTGTGTTTGAGTTGAATCTTCATTCAACAATTCTTGCAAATCGGTGTCATCAAACTTTTTGGGCGGTCGGCCACGTGCTTCGTTCTTAATGTCAAAATCTCCCCTCTTGAATTTTTTGAACCATTCTTTGCACTGTGTTTCACCAAGAGCATAGTCGCCAAAAGCTTCTACAAGCATTCGATGAGACTCCGCGGCCGTTTTTTTCAAATGATAGCAAAAAATCAACGCCGTCCGCAAATCACTTTGTTGAGGAACAAAGGTTGACATGTTTGACGTGGTGAAAAAAAATGTTGGGAGTATGAAATTGGAATTTTTTTGAGTTCGAAACTTAGAACAGACATAAACCAAACAAACAAACTCAATAACTAGACTGTATAGTACCAAAACTGGCCGCCAGGATTTTTCAAAGTAAAAGGCGGTTTCATAGGCACACCCCTGGTATATACAATGCTGTCATATATATTTTTTCATTTTTTGAAACATTCTCTTATTTCGAGAATTAATTTTTTTATTGTTGAAGTGATTGAGTCCTAATAAGGAGATTCAAGTTTGATTCCTAAAAGGGGATGTCTGCTTTTTTATTATTAATCTATCATTATATTCACGCTGCTTAGGACTAAAACATAAAATTCTTGTTAAATATTAGTAGATAATACCTAGTACATTATTCTTTTATTAAAGATTCATATTTCTCTTGATAAAACGATAAAGAGGGAACCATTCAGGACTAGGGAACTGGCCGTTTGACCCCAATTGGGAGGGGGGGAGACTCTCTAACCTGATTTTGGATTTTAGACTTTCATAGTTGTTATCATTAATAAAAATAATTTGATTTTCTGTTTAAATGTGGGGTTATTTGTAAAAATTACAACGTTTCGACCACTCATTATGTGGCCTTCTTCAGGTACAATTCAGTTAAGATTACAGAGGTTTGTTATATCTGTGACAATCTCATTTGAACAATCATTTGAGATTGTTACATATATAATCCTACTAAATTGTGCCTGAAGAAGATCACAGAATGAGTGGCCGAAACGTTGTAATTTTTACAAGTAAACCACAGTTAAACCGAAAATCAAATTATTTTATCAAAGGGAAAAGTTTCCCTCCACTTGTTACTTTTCCATTCGCTTATAACACATTTTGGTTGCCTAACTAAAAGGAGTTTTTTTATTCTAATTTCTCGGTCATTGTCATTGTTATACTTCCCAGTACTTTAATAAAATTCTTCCGATTATTACCAGTGATTATAAAAAATTTTAAATATTTAGTATTAAAATAATTTAATAATAAGTAAAAGTAATCACTAGGTTTATTAATACATTTATTAACATTTCGAAAAATCATCATCAGAACCTTATTACAAACTCTTTTAATAAGGTTCTGATGATGATGTTTTAACATCAAAATGTACATAAACCATTTTTAAACTAAACCTAGTGTATACTTTTAATTATTATTAAATTATTTTGTTTAAACTAGTGCTTACGGTGAACTCTTTAGGTTATTAAAGTGAAACTTTTATTAATCGCCTCAAATTTTTTTAGTAGTTCACTATAAAAATTTAATTTTTTTTTATTATTTATCGAAATGTTCCTTCCATTCTTGATATAGAAACAAAGTTCAATCCTGAAGTATTATATATTTCTTTTAATGACTTGCTCTCCCTCACAATCCTCCCCCTTTCAAAAAAAAAAAAAAACTACAATATTTCCATCTGGTTAGATTAAAAAAAAAATTACTTTCCATAACAATACTAAATTAGATCTGTTTAAAAATGTTTACGCACCTCATTAAATTATAAAAGAACGTGACGTTCTATTTATAAGATTTTTTTTTTCATTTTTTAGTTCATTGATATACTACTATATATTTTTTTATTTTTTTTTTTTTTTTGTTCCCCATGGGTTTGGAAAGAATAAAAATGCTGTCTCGGAGATTTTTTTCCACTCCTGAAGAAAACATTTTTTTTTTGTGACCGTATGTTTTCCTTTCTCCTCAAATTCATTTCCCCCACTCTTCACTCTCTTTCATCTTTCTTCTCATTTAAGCTCTTAACGAATCCGATTGACATCCGTAAACAAGTCGACCATTTACATTTTTAGTAAGCAAAATAAATAATCTAAGCAGCGGTATAAGCGTTTTTCTCGGATAAAATTCCATGAATGTTTCTTTGAGAGACGACCTTGGACATTTTCAGCCTTGTCCTCCTGAAATCCCTCTTTGGCGCCCACACGTACTCTCTGGCAATTTTTTATTATGAATATGTGGGCGATGGTTACTTGTTTTGTCTTAGAATCTATTTATCCCTTTGAGAAAAGATTTTTTTATCGTATAAACTTGAGTCTTAACGATAGAAATTATAGGAATAGATTTAAAAAAAAAGCTTATAATTTTTTTTTGTTATCTAAATGCATTTGATAGTGTTTTTATTTATAGTTTATTATGCAATATTTGAAATAAAATTATATTCCTTGAATATACTGAGCGCCCTCAATTTAAAAAGATAAGCCTCTGTTTTCAGGTGTTTTTCCCTGTTAGGAATGGTTAACTTGGCTATCGTGGTAGCATTTTTGTGAAGAATGAGATCATTTTTGATTAATATTTCGAGTGTTTCGAGTAGGGATCATTTTCATAATTTTGCAGATTCATCCCTGATTTATAGAATGAATAGAAAAAATATAGTTTTGATAATTTCTTCTCTCTATGTATAAATTTTGGAATACAAACTCTCGAACCTTGCACAAAAAATTATCTTCTCGTTAATGCTTTACCTCTGAACCAGAGGTCAAGTACAAAAAAATATTTCTACTTGAAATTGGCTAGCAATTAATTGAAATAAATAACTTTGAGAAAGACCTTAAAAATTATTTTTTGTTTGATGAAACATCATCTCTGCTCTCCTGGACTCGAACCAGGATTTTCGCCAAACCTTTTCTTATTAAATCACTAATTTTTTGTAGTTATTTTAATAGAGACTTAAGATTTTTTTTTTTCTTTTAGTACCAAATAGTTATCAAACTTTGCACTTCTTCAAATGTGGTTTGCAAATATTTTAATTTAATTGAACAAATGCTTTTTGTTTCGTTCATTCATTTTTGCATTCCCAACTTGGCAATTTACAAGTATATGAATGTATTTATCTACGCATTTATTACACATTTCTTAAGATATAGAGTCTGTATCTTGTAAATGACATTAGCATAAACAATGTTTTAAGGCTTCGTTTCAAGCCTTAAGAAGCGAGAAAAAAGGACCTCGGCAATGTTGTTTAAAAAGAAGTCCCCGGATGTCATTTTTTCTCTCTCTTCATTAAAAATATTAATTTTAGTCAAAAAAACTCATAAATTTGTAAAACAAAAAATAAACACTTTTTGAGGGTTCATTAAGGATATTAAGAAAATCTCTTCAAAGACTTTCTTTATTTTATTATATAATAAATAAAAATCTAATTTCTTTAGGTCATTTCTTTTAGCCTTCTTTAGAGACTTTTATGCATCTTAATGCAGCGTTTTCCAAACTGTGAGGCGCGCCTCCCTAGGGAGGCGCGGACTAGTCTAAAGGGCAGCGCGAATATTGGCCACCAAGATCAATTTTCCAAATGATTGCTAGTTTTATAAATAAAATATTAAAATAATTTAGAAGATTCTGGGACGGAGTGTTTAATTATAATAATAAATATAAATAAATAAAAAAAAAAATTTTTATATAAATTTATATTTTTTAGAATTAAAAAATTTTTGTTTTTGTATTATTTTATTAAATGTGTGTGTGTGGGGGGGTGGGTCATACGATTAAATATTTTTAAGGGGGCGTTATAACATAAAGTTTGGAAACCACTGGCCTAATGTAAGACTCATTCTAGAAAATTATACAATGTGTAAAACCCAAAAAGCGGATCCAGGGAAGTTTTTCAGGATTTTAATTTTTTTTCTGACTAGACGCGAAGCTCTCCGACGGCGATAGCATTGTTAATTATTTTATTTATTAGGATTGGATAAGGGGTTGAAAAATTGAAAAAAATGTTTTTTAATTTTATTTTAGCTAAATCGAAGCCAAATAAATAGAAAACATTGAAAAAAAAAATCTGGTGTGACTGGCGCACAGCACACAACTTTCTCTTACCCTTCGGTAAGAGAAAGTTGCGCACTGTGCTGGTCACACCAGATTTTTGTGTCGAGATATATTTAGTTTCCGATAGCACCTTAGTTTCAAACTTGCATTTTAAATGTTGACTGCTTCAAATAAACTATGGTTATTTTCAAAATTTTAATCTCATATTTTGGACATTTTATACACAATATAGAATCGTAAATAAATACAAAATTTCATAAAATTAGAAGAAAAAAATTTTAAATGCCTAAAAAGTTCTAAAAGGGGACCCCCTTTTGAATCGAAATTAACATACAAATTCCTATAGGAAATTAACATTGTTCCTATGCGAAGATAAGGTGGGAAAGGGAATTTAAAAGAGTAGAGAGAGAAGATAATGTTTGCAAGTGAAGAGAGAGACATATATGTTTTCTTTGAAACAATTAAAGACACAAGTAAATTTTAAAAAAATGGGAATTTAAATAATAATTGATTTTTAATCTAATAAAAAGAAAAAGATTTAAATTCCGTTACCATCGAAAGCAACCATTTCTATCTTTCCTATGAAGAACAAGAGTAAAGTGGTCTTCAGAAGATTTCAACGGCAAAATGAGAATATACATTTTAAAAGAGCATCTAAAAAATAATTGATTTTTGAATTTTAAAAAAAAAATCCTTATGGGAGGGAATTTTTGAGAAAATCGAAAAAAAAAACTGAAAAAGTACATCAGTAAAGTACTAGTACTTTTTGGCCGATTTTGTTCAAAAGCTTATTTTGAGAGCGTGTGGGGAAGGTACCTAAGTTAAATATGAAATTTCAATCCGGTAGCTCAATTCCTTCATGCTAAAAATCTGTCCACACATACAGACACACACACACACACACACACATACATACACACACACACACACACAGACCAATTTGCGGGACCCACTTTTTTTGGACTCAGGGGACCTCCAAAACATGTATAAAGTTTGCGAGATGTGTTTGTGCTTAAGATTGGGCAAAATTGCACCCCTGGAGTCGAACCAGGACCTCCACGCTTTCGCGGCGGGTGGACTACCATTATCCTTGGACGCTGGCCACCAGCCGCGAAAGCCGGTTCGACTCCCGGGGGTGCAAATTTCGCCCAATCTTAATCACAAACAAGATAGGAAGGAATTTATTTTGCACAAATGTAAACAAAAACAATGGGAATGACTTTTTTTGTTGTTTTATGATGATGCTTTTCTAAGAAATGAAAATCTACTTAAACACAAATTTATTTATATTTCAAATTTTATATTAAATATATCGCCTGCTGAGTAAGTGGCGAAAGTTGGAAAATTCGGTGTTGAGCTACGAAACGATGTTAAAACGTCTTCTCTTTTGAGTGTCAAAGTGTATTTGCATTTCTTTATGATATTTATTCTGGCCTATTCATTTGTTGACCGACATGTATATGTTTATAAAACGTTCAAACGCCTTTTCTCGAATTGTTCAATTTCGGACTTTCGCCACTCAGCATTCTCACCAGGCGATATGATGTTATATACTGCTCCATCTTCATTATTATTATCCACTCACCGGGAGAGATCAAATCAAGGACATGAGACCAGTGGCCGTGCCATTCGTTTACTTTAACGCCCTGCACTACATCATATAGCCGAATGATCCCATCAATGCCTGCTGTATAGACTTTTGGTTCTTTGGATCTCCATATAGGACGAATAATTCCAGAAGGTTGATGAAAAACATGTCGTGCAACCTGAAGAAAATATATATGATTATATTGAAAAGCCATCCCGAGTCGAAATCGAACGCCTGGTTTGAACCTTTTAGTCCTGAATTCCCTTGTTATTTGATGGGATGTTATTTATTTACAATTTTGTGAAAGCCTACTGATTCTACCAGGAGAATTAGAAGATTCAAACCAGTACTTGAACGCCTGGTTTGAACCTTTTAGTCCTCAATTCCTTTGTTATTTGATAGGATTAAAATTTGGTTAAAGCCTACTAAACCTACCAGGAGAATTAGAAGGTTCAAACCAGTATTTGAGTCAAAATTGAAAGCCTGGCTTGAGCCTACTGAGCCTGCCAGGAGAATTAGAAGGTTCAAACCAGTACTTGAACGCCTGGCTTGAACCTTGCAGTCTTCAATTGAGGACTAAAAGGTTCAAGCCAGGCGTTCGATTTTGACTCGGGAAGTACTGGTTTGAATCTTCTAATCCTCTCGGGTAAAAATTAAAAACAGTGCGATCTCAGCGCCAAAGCTTTAATAGATGACCACCTTTCATTTTCTTTCATTCCTTGGATATTTGGATTTATTATCGATAAAAAAGAAGTAAGTTTTAAGTTTTATTTTCATTTTTTTCATTAATTTTCTTTATTATTATTAATTATTTTTATTTATTTAAGGGTCAACGTTATAAAAACAAGCCAAAACAAAATGATAAGGTTAGCTGTTATTTTTATTTTTATTTTTATTTTTTTATATATATGTTATCTTATATTCTATTTAATTTTTTCAATTATATTCATTATAAATTTTAGTTGTAAAAACACATTGGCCTGAAGAAGCCACTTTAATTTTAATAAATGAATACAAGGAACATTGGCCATTCATGTCATTTTGAAAGGTAAGAAGACAAATTAAAAAAGATTATAAATTTATAAAATTAATTTATATATTTTTCACATTTCCAGAGAACTAAATGAAGTTCTTACTGAAAAGAAAAATATTTTTCCACACGTGATAGCTAATGGTATAGGCCTACATATACAGTCAAGATAAAAATTAATGTGATTTATTTTAGAGATGGAAACTCATTTTTACATCCATATTTTCTTTAAAACAATTTCAGTAATGAATCTCCAGAAATATTGAAATCGACACGAAGAGCATTTGGAATTTTTAAAATTTTTTAAATATATGTTATCTTATTCTCAAATTAAAGAAAATTGATATTTAAACAAAAAATATTATTTTATTTAAAGATTAATTTGATTTTCCTTTTATTTAAGAATTTAATTGTAGCGAAATGAAGAGCAAAACGTGAAGATCCATCAAAATCTCGACATCGAATTTTTGACATGAATCCAATACTTTCTCTCTATATATATTAACATATATAGATGTAAGAGAAAGTAAAAAATTTCGAATGTGGAGTGCCAAGTTGTATAAATTAGCAAAGAGGTATGCTTGTTTTTTGGCAATGAGAAAAATAACTTTTAGAGTGTTTTCTTCAAATATTTCGATGGCATTTAATAGGACTTCTTCATCAGCGGTGAAGTGCTATTAAATGTCTTCGAAATATTTGAAGAAAACACTCTAAAAGTTATTTTTCTCATTGCCAAAAAACAAGCATACCTCTTTGCTAATCTAACAAAATTATCAGAACTTTTTTGTCACTCTGTATATATGTATATAAACAAATTTTAAATGAGAATTCATAGGCCTAAACTAGGATTCCAGCATTCAGTACTGCTGGTCGTAATAGTAGATCTGGTAGACTTAAACTAGTATTTCGAATACCTGGTCTGAGTCTAAACATGTCAAAAAGGGACATAAGTAGACTTGTTAGAACCAAACCAGACTATCAAATTTCCATAGAAACCATGCTTTCAAATCCTAGTTTGATTCTGTTAAGTCTACTTAGACAACAATTAGATTCTGAGGTTTTGTAGACTCAAACCAGGCGTTCGATTTCGACTCGGGATTAGCAAAGCGGAGGGAGTTTAAATCTAATAACATTTTAAATAATAAATCAATATTAATGGATAATAAAAAAACGTGAAGCTTAAACTGAGGATAAAAAAAAGAAACATAATTTCGAAAGGAGAAAACTATATAGGGTAGGTAGGGGCAAAACCACGCACGGTTTTTTTTCATATATAAAGTGATTAACCAGCTTGCCGCTAGACATCGGTCCAGTCTAAACATAATCTGTCACATCTCGAAACCTCTTAGTTAAAGAAGCTCTCCGAGTTGGGAAAATGAGAAAAGTACTTTGTTTATGTGTTAATGTAATATTTTTAAGTTTTCACTTAAATCTTGTGAAAACGTGTGAAATGTCATGTCCACCAGCGACTTTTCTGCCGATATTTTCATAGTTAAGCTACAAAATCCTGAGTTGCCTTCTTCATAATCTTTTGTTTATAAAAATTTGGGGCACTTTTGCTGAGAATTGTTGAAATGAGGCAAAGTCACGCAATGAGTGCTTTTGCTCCAAGTGTGTACAGTGAGGGACATATTTAAGTCCCACCCATGCGTTTTCTACTTGTGATTATTTCATTGTTTTTTAAAAGAAAATGAAAATTTTTATTGGAAATTTTCTAGGTTTGAACCATGAAAGTTTCCATTAAAAAATATATAATATTTTTTTAAAAACAATGATATAATCACAAGTAGAAAACGCATGGGTGGGACTTAATATTGTCCTTCACTGTATATTCAGTAATACACTGCGCGTCAAAGAAAACGTAACATTTGGTTTCTTCTTCAGAAGACCTGTTCTAATCTGGCTTAATGATAATATAATTTATTAAACATTTAATATGAAATATCTTATACATTTCTAAGTAAATTTAACACAAATACAAATCATTTTAATCAATTTAATACAATTGAAATAAAATAAAGAAAAATCTGTCGATATTCAATTTGTGGGACAAATAAACATAAGTTCAAAGATGTTGATAAGAGAAGTGGCTGTTCAACGATTAGAATGATAGACAGGAAGAGAGGATGTCAGCCAAAAGGAGAGCCTCTATCGAATAAAAATCTCCACTCAGAAGACGTTTTGGGTTTAATTATATAAAGCCATCATCAGTTCCTAAGAGCTGAAACGAGCATAGATAATAATTGTAATACAACAACATAAAATATTTCTTAAATTATAAAAAAAAAAAAAATCAGATCTTACATTATTGGCAATCTCAAGGTGTCGTGAGATGCAGATAGAGTTGTTATATATAAACATATACATATCAGTTGTCAGATGCTCATCAGTCAACACGGCCAAGTCTCAAATGTATATATATATATTTATTTATGTTGTATTACAATTAGTTGTCAGATGAGCATCTGACAACTGATATGCAAATTTTGTATTTTTATATAATTTTGTATATGTTTATTTATAACAACTCTATCTGCATCTCATATGGTGTACACCTTGAGATTTCCAATAATCTCTTAAGAACTGGATGATGGATTTATATAATTAAACTCGAAACGTCTTCTGAGTGGAGATTTTTATTCGATAGAGGCTCTCCTTTTGGCTGACATCCTCTCTTCCTGTCTATCATTCAAATAAACATAATCTCAATATGTTTCGTTGGATATTAATTAAACAATTTTGTTTTTATTCGAATTTATAAAATAGTCAGAGAAAAACTGAAATGGAAAGATATTAAAATTTTAAAAATGTGGGATAATAAAACAAATTTCGACATTTTTGTCTTTGTTTTATTTAAATTGTAATTATTTATTATAATGATATGGATTTGTGTTAAATTTACTTAGAAACGTATAAGTTATTTCATATCAAATGTTTAATAAATTACACTACCATTAAGATAGATTATAACAGGTCTTTTTAAGAAGAAATAGAATGTTACGATTTTTTTGAGTTAGGGTAGCCCTACATATTCATCTATAACTTCAAAAAAACTGTATATTTAAAAAAAAATCGAGTATTATTTACCATATGTGCAAAATCCCAAATAACCAGAAAGCCATCGAGTGTTCCAGCAGCGATCAGATGCCTTGTTGAATCTTTGTAAAATTTGAGTGTATCGACTGTCGATTGGCTTGAAATGCTCTCATAGATGATACTTGATGTATTTAATAATGAAGTTACCTGCAAACATAAGATATTTAGAAATATTATTTTTTTAAGAAAAAAATAAGAGGAAAAGAGGAGTTTAGAAAACCTTTTAATTGTATTAATAGAATCCTATAATAGAAAAGAAAATTAAAAGCAGAGTCCGGATTTATACGCAATTGGATATTCTATTCGATAACATATTGTCTATGTACAGTGGGCACCACAAGTGCCTGATAGTTGAGTCTTGAACTTAGTCAACCAAACCAATATTTTAAAATAAATCTTCTTTTTTTAATGCAGTTGAAGGGGAAAAGATAATTCCGTCAACTTCCGTCGTCTAAGCATTTTGGTTGTCTAGGCTCAAGGCTCCACTTTCGAGCACAACAGGCACTTTTTTACACCTCCTGGATAATCAATTTTTTATCAGAATTGTACCTATGATCGAATTTTCGTTTTCTGAAGATGATAGCCTTAAAGAGAAGAGTACAGTGGAGGTCTCAGGATCAATTAGACTTGTTTCGGCAACAAAACTGCCTTCTTCAGAGCCATGAACTCTTGACTAAAATGTTGAAAACATATATTATGAATCGCCAAAACATACGGAATTCGTTTTTTTAACTATTTGATTATCGTCGACGTTTCGGGATCACGTCAATTCCATCTTCAGGACGATAAACTGTTATTGTTGCTTAGATAGATGCAATTTTGGTTCATACAAATATAAATACTTATATTTGCATATACCATTAATGTTATATGAGAATTGCCGTAGGCGCATGGGCTATATTTTTAATTTGTGGCAAATGGGCCCGAAACTTGCCAATAACAGTTTATCGTCCTGAAGATGGGATTGGCGTGATCCCGAAACGTCGACGATAATCAAATAGTTTCTTTATCACTTGCTGGCTGCCATACATCTTCCTGATCCTAATAATTGCCACTCAGCCATCGAAATTCTTCTATTTAAATTCGTTTTTTTAGTATGAAATATCTTCATAAATCTTTACAATAGTAATAGACGTCAGATTGCAATTACAATTATATTTTTACCATTATTAGTTCTTATTATTATTTAATATAATTTATTTTTATAAGGAAAAAAAAATTATATATCGCCTATATATTAATTATTATATATATATATATCAAGGGCTTAGTGGAAGATAGTAGTCATAAGGCACCATTTTGTCATTTTTGAGATATTCATACCATTGTATTCTTTACAAATATCCCTCTTTAATACCACACAAAGATGTTCCTTGATTAAAGAGGGATATGTAAAGAATACAATGGTATGAATATCTCAAAAATGACAAAATGGTGCCTTATGACTTATATTCCACTAAGCCCTTCATATATATATATATATATATATATATATATATTGATTGAAGCTTAATGAGTGATGCCGAGAGAAATTGTAGACACGAAAACTCTCTCAACTACGCTGACTTTTCGGCAAGGGTGTAGGAAGGGGAAAAACAAAAATGAAAAAATTTTTTGTTTTTCCCTTCCCACACCCTTGCCGAAAAGTCGGCGTAGTTGAGGAGTTTTCGGTCTGTACTTATTATATATATAATATATAATAATAAAACTATGTAACAAATTTTCACTTTTGGTCTGTTCCTGGGTTGAAAGTGTGTTTTCCTAACCCGTTAGGTCTAGAGCAGAAAGGAAATCGCTCTTATTCCAGAAAAACTTTGCTTCTGTGACCGGGACAATGAAATTTGAAAAATCGCGTACAATCGTAAATCTAGAAAATCTACACATTTCTGAACCTTGTAGAGTGGTTTCCGACTGTGTTTGTCTATTCCTTGTGCAATTTTTGTTTTTACCTGATCATAATGACGAAAATGAAAAAAAAAAAAACGTTCTATTTTCACAAAAAAAGATTTTTCTTTGTGCTGATGTCGTGTAAGCAAAGTTTGTGCTTAATAAAGTCATTTTTTTCACATACTTTAGACATAAGCAATTGAAATATAACACTTAGAAGCCAGGAACAATAATTGTGTTACATAGTGTAATTAATTAATATACAGGGTTATTTGTAATTCGATGTGTTCCAGCCAGGATGAGATAGAAGTGCAAAAATGCTACAAATTTAACCCCCCTTAATGTATAGTCGAAAGTGCGAGATATTCAAGAAAAATCATTTTTTTAGAAATATCCCATTTTTGACGCTAACGGCGAGTTAAAAAAAAACGATTGATTCAATGTTAGCTATGTATTTTTTTATTAGTAGGTGAGTTAGTAATGACTCTTAATAAGTAATAAAATATTCCAAATCATTGAGAATTTGATTACTACGGCCAAAAACGAATTTGAATTTATTTACTCATTTTACTTTCATTATTATTTTGAGTCATCCCCAGTCGAAAAAAATTCTATGACACCAAATGTACAAACTACTAAAAAAACTTGCTCGTTTCATTAGCTATCCAAAAAGGTACAATAGTTAATATTTTGTGTTAATAAAATTATTAAAAACAATGTTTTCTGCATGACAAAGTGAAGTGGATCTGAAAAAAATAAAGATATTACTTAATCAATTTACTTCTTTTATTTCAAATTTCCAAATTTATTCGATTTTTTTATTGGAAACATCCTACCTAAGACAGGTTACAATGAGTTTTGATTGTGGTTCTCTCATAAAAATATTAACTATTGTACCTTTTTGGATAGCTAATGAAACGAGCAAGTTTTTTTAGTAGTTTGTACATTTGGTGTCATAGAATTTTTTTCGACTGGATGACTCGAAATAATAATGAACGTAAAATGAGTAAATAAATTCAAATTCGTTATTGGTTGTAGTAATCAAATGCTCAATGATTTGGAATATTTTATTACTATTAAGAGTTATTACTAACTCACTTACTAATAAAAAAATACATAGCTAACATTGAATCAAGCGTTTTTTTTTAAACTCATCGTTAGCGTCAAAAATGGGATATTTAAAAAAAAAAATGATTTTTCTTGAATATCTCACAAACTACTAACTTTCGGCCATACAATGAGGGGGGTTAAATTTGTAGCATTTTTGCCCTTCTATCTCATCCTGGCTGGAACACATCGAATTACAAATAACCCTGTATATATATAATTTATTTTTTTCCTTATAAAAATAAATTATATTAAATAATAATAAGAACTAATAATGGTAAAAATATAATTGTAATTGCAATCTGACGTCTATTATTATTGTAAAGATTTATGAAGATATTTTATACTAAAAAAACGAATTCCGTTTATATATATGTTTTCAACATTTTAGTCAAGAGTTCATGGCTCTGAAGAAGGCAGTTTTGTTGCCGAAACAAGTCTAAATGCGCATGCTTGTCAGCCAAGCCAAAATACTCTGAAAAATAAATCAAGATAAAAATAAATACCTTTCCATCTTGTGTTTTAATGACAGCAATCGTCTTATCGTAGGAACCTGTGACTGCCATATTATTATCAGAATGGGTGTCAATTGTAGTGACAGTTGAAGTGTGAGCAGAAATTGTATGTATGGAAGACATCGTTTTAAAATCAATAATTTTAACAGCTCCGTTTCCATAACCAGCAACGCCTCTTTTACCGTCGGGCATAATCGCGAAACTCTCACATTTACTCCCTTCACCGTGCAGAACCTGTCAACATCAGATTAGGATTAATTTCGAATCAAAAAAATATAAGAGATTTTGAAGGTCGTTTTTTTATTTTATTAGAAATTGAAAAGTCAATTAGAAAAAATTCTAAACAAAAGATTTCTATTCCCTAGTCAGTTGAATCGTTGTTTTTATTAAGATAAGTTGAAATAATATAAATTACTTTGGACAGAACTAATTTGTATTAATAAATCAATGCCGTAATTTATGAATTATTATTCTTCTAAAAAATTGTAAAATTTTATATATTTATACAGTACAGTGAGGGACAATATTAAGTCCTACCCATGGGTTTTCTACTTGTGATTATTTCATTGTTTTTTTCATGGTTCAAACCTAGAAAATTTCCAATAAAGATTTTCAATTACTTTTATAAAAACAATGAAATAATCACAAGTAGAAAAATCATGGGTGGGGCTTAATATTGTCCCTCACTGTTCAGCCACGGTGCTCTGAAAATATCTCCTTTGCCGAAATAACATTCTTATGGCGAATAGGAATATCTCCAGAGTGATAAAAAAAAATTAATTTCTGTTAATATCAACAAATGTTAAAGGAAAGGCTCAAAAAAATCACTTTTTTTTCATAAATACCTTCTGTAATTTCAAAAAATAACATACATCAATTTTAATTTAATGAGGTTTTATTTAGATATATACAGGGTGGGCCACATAACGTTAGGAATTTGAATCGGCTATTAAAAAAAAAAAAAAAAAACTAATGAATATATAATTTCAGGAGGAGTGGCTGAATATATATTGAGTAGTGAAGATATCCAAGGCAGCCAAAAGCAATAAAGAAAATTATATCTATCTTTAGCTTTATTTCATACGTTTGTCGACGTTTCGGCCGATATTCCGGCCTTCATCAGGACAAATGCTGTTTGCCTCGAGCACTTGGCAACTCCTGACAATGCGTTTGAGCGAACATTCGACGAATGTTCGCTCAAAAGCTTTGTCAGGAGTTGCCAAGTGCTCGAGGCAAACAGCATTTGTCCTGATGAAGGCCGGAATATCGGCCGAAACGTCGACAAACGTATGAAATAAAGCTAAAGATAGATATAATTTTCTTTATTGCTTTTGGCTGCCTGGGATATCCTCACTACCTAATGAATATTTTTTCAAAATTATGAGATTATTAGAAAGATTGGACATTGACTGAAAAATTGGGTTGATCGGAACGGGATACTGTCTAGCCAGCCGTGCTAGTCATTTGAATTATGTGTTTCTTAAATGTAAATGTCCAATCTTTCTAATAAATTCATAATTTTGAAAAAATATTCATTAGTTTTTTTTTTTTTATATCTGATTCAAATTCCAAAAGTTATATGGCCCGCTCTGTATATAGAATGAGGCATTAAAAATTTTTTGATGTGATCGTAAGAGAAAGTAAAAATAATCTCCAATGTCGCTGATTGTTTGTTAATTATATTTTAGGAGATGGAAAGAGGCCAAAACTGTAACTATGTACAGTGAGGACAATTTTAATTCACCCCCCCCCATGCGCTTTCTACATCTGATTATTTCATTGTTTTTAAAAAAATATTATATATTTTTTAATGGAAACTTTCATGGTCCAAACCTAGAAAATTTCCAATAAAGATTTTCATTTTCTTTTATAAAAACAATGAAATAATCACAAGTAGAAAACGCATGGGTGGGACTTAATATCGTCTCTCACTGTACCGAACCAATCGCTCACAATAAATTCACTCAGAACAAAATTATTTTCTTTTAAATCAATATTCAACAATATGAAGAGGAAAATAAACGAGTAAACTTGCAAATAATAAGAATAAACTCTATTACCTTGCATTCGCCCGAAGGAATCTTCCACATATAAATCTCCCCTCCGTGACATCCAGCAAAAAGAATATTTGCACCCGGATGCCATTGCGCCCACTAAAAATTCATAAATAATATCATTTGGTGAATGGATTCCAGCTTATTCTCGATCACTCTTACAACATTTTAATTCTATGCTGGCTGAAATGTTGATGATGATTCTATCCCCCACCGATATCTTCCAGCTAGCTTAATTCATTTTTTTTATCAAAGTCCTATACTCACTGTTAGATCGACAATGTTGGTTTCCCAAAGGCTTGTTTTGTTCGATAATTTATAAACTTGTAAATATCCAGACATGTCAGCAGTAACAAGAAGATTTCCGTCAGAGTTAAAATCAACGGCGACGACTGAATCCTAAAAGAATTAAAATATTAATAGACACATTGGTTGTTTCTACAAATCCTAAAAAAAATGACATTGATTATTTGAAGAATGGGAATTAGACATTATATTCCCCTTATATGTCTTATGAACATATGTATACGCTTATTTAACATATTCTATCAAGTTCAAAATCCAAGTTGAATTTTAATCTGGTTCAAATTAAATATTTACATTTATATTTACGGCGGATAAAAGTATATAAAGCCTCGTTTCGGCACCTTTTATAGAAATATTATTGAGAGCGGTTTGAATTCTATTTTTCTTTTACTGACTGCTTTTGTGATGGAGGTTGGAGGTTTGGTAGATGAGTGAGTTGATTTCTCTTGGGAATTATTGCGAGAAAGCAAACAATTAATAAGCAAGTAGATAGATAGATATATGTGGCTCTGAGGCAAATAGATTTCCATTTTTTACTTTCTCGTACCCTATATATGAAATATATAGAGAGAGAAAGTATTATTAATTATTTATCTAACCATTTACATATATATATATATATGCAAACACCCAAGGTGTGATATAATATTAAATTTGTACATTTATTTAGTTGTGCTAGTTTTATTACTTTATAAAATAGAAATCGATAATTCGTTTGGTCACGGGGTGGACGGTTAGATACGAATTATCGGGATTGCCAATCATCAGGAGTACAAAACTTAAGAAATTTGCTCTGGGGATAAATTTGGAAGTCGGGAATACGAATAATCGGAATACGAAATATCGAGATTCCACTATATATATACAGAAAAACTTATACATTTTTTCCTCAATAATTTGAGCTCTAAAATGACGAAAAATTATTTCCAGAATCATCACTCATCTTAAACAACTTGGAATGTATCTCAAATATATACATGTGATGATAAATTTTATCGTATTGACATTTCGGCTCTTCTTTTGGAGACATTTTCAAGAGTGTGGAAGATAAAGGTATAGGAAGAGGGTTGTTTACCGGGTCGCAGTCTTGCTGGTTCCCATGTCTGGATGTGAATGCCTCTAGGAAGAGGGTGGATGTGTGTTTAAGCAGCCCGTAAACTAGCCACCCATCTTTACCATTAGCTCCTAATTCCAGACACTTGAAAATAGCTCCAAAACGAGATGAGAAACGTCAAATAAATCAACAAACAACGTCAGTCAATACGAGAAAATTTATTTTCAAATACACCCAGTCCTTCCAGAACATATATATATATGCCCAGTAAATAGGCAAAAGGTCCAAAGATCTATTATCATCATGACCATTGTCACATGCAACCAGATTGAATATAGGAAAAAATAAATAAGAGTAAGAGAGAGGGAATAGTTGGGAGATCTAACAGTAAGATGATGCTTGTTGAGGTTAGATTTGAAGAATTAAAAATTGTAGGTTTTGATAAAAATAGAGACAGGGTGCTTATTCCACCGGGAGGTCATGAGGACAAAGGAAGACTCGTTGTAAGCTTAGGGATGATGCTGCTTCTCTTGTGTTTATTCTGTATATATATAAGTATAAAAAATAATCATCCTTTTAATAATAATTTAATATTTTAGATTAAAAAAAAATCAAATTGTATGATAATATAATCAAGCAAATTCATACCTGGTGATCAAAAACTTTAAGTATATTCCCCGTTTGAACATTCCACAGATAAGCAATATCATCTTGACCTCCACTAACTGCAATATCAGCATTGAGAGGATGAAATTTCGCACAGAACACAGGCTCTGAAAATAAAAGAATAAAATAATCAAAAAGTATTGGCAGTTGGCTCAAATGAAGCCATATGGTGTAATTTAAAGAAACAATATTTACTATCAATTTGGAATACAATAAAGGATAATCAGAATAGAATGATCAATGATATAATTTAAATAAATCAAAAGAGTCTTACTTTTATGTTCTGAGAACGTGATTAACGAATCGTCGCGATCAGGTTGGGTAAATTCGGGGTGAGGAGAGCCATTTCGAGGATTATCGTCATCGTTGCCATTCTCTTCATCAGCATCCTCTTCCTCGTCCTCGTCGATACAACTATCTTGATCCAGACCGGCTAAAATATTATCTTCATCATCATTGAGATCAATTACCTCGACGTCTTGGAGGTTAAGTTCGTCATCAGAAGAATTGGATTCGGCTTCCATGTTGACATATGCAGGCGATGGCGGATTCACCATATTTCAATTAAACTTTAACTTATATTTAACTTTTATCGGTAGAGTTTAAAAAGTTTAACCTACGAGAAGACAAAAATAAAATGAATAGAAATATAAGCACGAGATTGTATTTGAAATGATGTCATCTTGGAGGCATGTTTTTCAACTATAGTCAAGTTTAATCTTATTTTCACTTTTTTAACTAAATGTATAAAATTAAATATTAAAAAATTGAAATGATAATTATTTAAAAAATTTATCTAATAGTTGATTTACTATTTATGAATTTATTATTTAATTATATTTTATTTGACTAATATTTGTTTATTTAATTCTCACTAGAGAGCAGCACATATAGTCCTTTCTTTTCTAAATTTGACTAATTAGTTGCGTATGTAAACACTAGATGGAAACACATATACCATTTTTATAAACTGTACATTTCAATAATGGGGGTGTAATGCAAGGTGTAAAGGGGAGGAGCTAACTAATTTAAGATCTGGAAGAGAAGGATTTTAAATAAAACACAATTTTGAAGCTATCGACCTCAAATTTTGTTTTTTAAATTAAATCTATTTAAAATATCTACAACTTATAAAAGCCCTTATTTTGATTTTCGAAAACATTAATTGATAATATCATAATTTTTTTTGCAAACCTAGCTAATAAATATAATTGAAAATTATTTTCTTAATTAATATTTGTTTATCTTTATTCATTTTTTTGAAAATTTATTTAACGTCTTTTTCAGTATCGGAGAACATTTAGACCCAGTCTCGATTTATTTAAATTGTTATATTAATTTTTAATAATTACTATTCTACTAATATTCTGATTTTTGAAGTTGGCTCTTTAAGCCTTCTTTTGACTTTGTCCAATCACAGAGCTTGATTGAATCAGCCAATCAGAAATTGACTTCGAAAAAATTCAATCAGTTGTCATTTTTGCATTAATTAATTCATTATTACGTGTTCATTTAATATTTAGAAATTCGAGTTTACTTTTGGTTTATTCGGTCACAATTAAGTGCATTATTGTTTTTTTTATTGTGAAATTTCAAACGTGTCCAGAAAAAGTGAAACATCAGTTCTATTTCATCTGAAAGTCAAGGTGGGTAAATTTATTTCTGCAAAGGCCAATAAACATTTTTTAGAATAACTCTACATAATTTTTTTATAATGGTTTTTAACATTTTTTAAAAGTATTTTTGACATTTGTTTTATTTGAATTAATTGATAAGCAATATTATTTAAAAACATTTGATACTGAGAATGGGAATCGAACCAATAATCATTGCAAAGCAAAATCAGCCCTCGGGCTTGGTGTAGTTGATAGCTCAGTGGGAAAAAAGTGTGAGTGTTAAAAAAAAAGCAAAATCAACAATGAATCAATCGGGCCTAAAACTGCTAATTTCATGTCTATTTTAATAAGATTAAAAGGAATAAATGGGATAGGGATGAAATGAAACAAAATTTATGTGTGTTTATTTTTAATTATAAATGACAGCTGTAATTAGATAACTGATGAATAATAACAATAAAAAAAAAAATATAAAATAGACATGAATGAACTCTTGAATATGAAATTATTCTTCATTTTCGTTATTCAGACATGTTCCAAGTTTGTGTTTGTTGTTGTTGTCCAAACGTTCTTTAATAATCTTCGGTGGTTCTTACATAAACGATTCCTGATGGCATTTTTACTTTATCAACACCTTTGGGAAATAATTTTGGTAACTCTTCGTCCTTTACATGAGGAAGAATCATGACTTTGGTGCCAGGCTGAAATAAGAATTGAACAAATTAACGACGGGCATAGATTGTATTATTATATACTCAGCCAAAATGACAGAAACAAAAATGTTCTGCCTACTTGTCATGTGTTTAAATAAAGAAATAATTTAAAGACTTACTGTCCAATTGGCAGGAGTGGCGACTATGGGAAGACGTTCAACTAGTTGAAGGGAGTCGATACAACGCAGGATTTCACTAAAAAGAACAAAAAAAAAAATTATTTGAATACATTGTGCAAAAAATTGAATAGTCAACAGGCAGTCTTCTTGTTATTTAATAAAAATACATGATTTCGGATAAACTCTGGTGTACGTACAACATTTCTGTGCAGCGGCGGCCTTATGATTTTGCCGCTGGTAAGCGGAAATATTTTGCCCTCTATTCCCAGGGGCGGATTTAAACTCTTTTGGTGCCCTGAACAATACTTTATTTCGGGCTCCTAAGTAAAAACATAAAATAAAATAAGTTTCTAGTCTAACGTCTTGGAGGGAGGTGGCTTATCGGATAAGCTGAGGCTTAGTAATACGAGGTAAAATGTCACGAGTTCGAACCCAACTTGCCGAAAAAATTCAACCAAAGTCGAACGTCTCTGCTGGAGCAAAAGGGAGTACACATCCCCTCCAATTCCAGGCACTTAGGGCCTGAGGGATGGACATAGGAATTCAGAGGTAAAACATCACCCGAATTCGAACCATTCCAGATCGGGGAGCACAATAGATCTGATCTAAAAGGTCGAGTGCAAAGAGAAGCCCCAGAACAACTAATCAAATCAAACGGCTTGGAGGTAGAGCCCTGCACGCCGATTTTTGGCCCGGACCGGCCGGTGTCCGTATTTTTTTGATTCCCCCCGTACCCGGCCCGTAATTTTTACCATTCTTCAGGCCCGCGGAATTTTTTCAAACCCGCCCATACCGCCCGAGATTTAGTGAGTGAATGAACACATGTCTAGCAATTTTTAAATAAAATTTCATTTATGCCTCCGCCCAAACCCGTTTATTTAGATTCTACCGCCCGTACCGCCCGTAATTTTTCATGGCCTCCAAAGGGGGGGGGGGCATGAGTGGAGGGAATCTTAGGGAGAATCTCAAAGAGGTGAGCCCCCTTAA
Organism: Euborellia annulipes; assembly: GCA_023213315.1. Lineage (NCBI taxonomy): Eukaryota > Metazoa > Arthropoda > Insecta > Dermaptera > Anisolabididae > Euborellia > Euborellia annulipes. The sequence goes on from JAKCPI010000277.1 coordinate 22,291, forward strand.
AAATTTATTTCTGATGAACCCAAAAAATGAGTGAGCAAAATGTTGTATCTTATCCAATTAAACCACAGTTTACCCAAAATCTATTTTTTATTTAAGGACAATTTTAACTATCAAATTGTCTCTCGTTGTTTATCTATGGACATCTGTTGTATCTTATACAAATAAACCACAGTTTACCCAAAATCAACTATTTTTATTTAAGGACAATTTTAACTATCAAATTATGTCTTCTCGTTGTTTATCTATGAACATCTAATCCAAGATTCTGTATCAAACATCAAAGTTTTTTTTTTTCTTGTGTCTTTGGATACTTACTCAACGTTTCGGCCAGTGGATGTTGGGTAGAGCATTGATAGCTTGAGTTTATGATCAGGTCCAATGATGTAAAGAGCTCTGACGGTCATGGCCACCTCAGGGTTATTTTTCTGATCCTCATCAATCATATCCAACTTCACTGCAAGGTCTCGTTTTTCATCTCCAATGATTGGATAGGGAAAGTCCCCGGGAATGTCTTTGCAGTATGATTTGATATCCTAAAAAAAAAAAAAAACATTTTAAAATTAACTGCATAACAAAAAATACCCCTACCGATTATTAATATGAATATGATAATAGATTCCTCAAGCAAGTTTGTCTTTTTTTTTGCATTTTCTCTCATATTACAATTTTTTTTTTTTGGGCCTTGTTAATATACAAATAGAAAATATTGTTGATAGCACCACCCAATGAAAAAAATAAAACAAGATACAAATTTCTGCAAAAAAAAAAGAATTTTATTTTGCCGTGACTTTGCAGCCAGGAGATTAAATAAAAAAATATTTAATTTTTATTTGCCGACGTTTCGGTCGCTAATCAGACCTTCATCAGGGCAAATATTGTCAATTATACACGATCTTAGGTATTTTAATATTCATTGCAATTAAATACAATTTCTTTTTACATTGATATGTACAAAAATATTATCTTTTACTTGCTGCTCGCTTAGATCATTTGAATAAGAGACCTCAGAGCAGCAAGTAAAAGATAATATTTTTGTACATATCAAAGTAAAAGAAATTGTATTTAATTGCAATGAATATTAAAATACCTAAGATCGTGTATAATTGACAATATTTGCCCTGATGAAGGTCATGATTATCGACCGAAACGTCGGCAAATAAAAATTAAATATTTTTTTATTTAATCTCCTGGCTGCAAAGTCACTGCGAATTCCCGAGTAAATCTCCACAGCCATAAAACATCAATTTTATTTTGCATTTAATTTCAGAAAAATTGATCTCCAGTTTTCCAAATTGTCAAGGCTCCACTCTCTAGCACACCAGGAAGGCACTTGAGATATTATAAATACTCCTACCAGTAAAAAATGTTCTATACAAAAGATTAACCTAAAGAAATTTTATATTTTTTAGTCCTAAATGAAAGTAAAAGGGTTGTTTTTTTTAGGCTTATTGGAGCATAAATTGGTAGTCAATATAATGTAAAAAAATTCATCGTTTGGAAGGGGAAGCGAACCCTGACCCCTAGCACATCTCTGTATCCGTCATAACACAGATCTATGATAACTCACCAGTACTGGTGCATTAAAAAATAAATACCCTTATTTAAATATTTGATTCTTAGAAAACGTTAAACAAGTCTCGGGCCTCTTGGGTTTCAGCCCCTTCACTACCCACCCCTAAATGAAATCGTCAAACATATCCATGATATCACTGATGATGGCATAGTAAAGGGGCCCCCACACGTGTGAAACAATTTTTGCACAAAAAATCGAGTATTTTGTGAAACATTCAAAAGAAGTTGAAATTGTTTTCCGATATATTCAAAATTTTGAAGCATGAAAGCTAGTGTGAGGGGGCTGACAAAAATTTGAACAAAAATTTCTCCATTCTGTCAAGAGCGTATTTGCCCTCGGGGCATGGCGTAGAGGTTAGCGTGCTAACCTCATATACCAAACGTCGCGGGTTCGGACCCCAGGCAGTCCGATGATTTTATTTAAGCCAATTGGATACCAAATGGCTTAAATAAAAATGCCTGGACCCCAATATGTATATTTTTAATAACGGATATCGTAAAAGTCTTATATGGCCTGAGTTGCCGAAAAGACAAAAAAAAAAAAAAAGAGCGTATTTCGCGAGCAAAATGGAAAAATTAATGGAACCCCCTATGAACAAAAAAGTCTTTCGTACTCCATTGTATCGAGGTATGTAGCTAACAGGGCCGTAGCCAGAGGGGGAGGAAGGGTGGAATATGCCCTGATCTAAATTCCAAAAAAATATTTTCTATGAAACATTTATAATAGAAATAATTTTTTTTTAAATTTCATTTAAGGTCTTTTTCGGCAGTGAAGGTCTCTATTTATTTCACCTGAATTAGTAGCCAATCCAATTGAAATAAATTGTAGCATGAGACGGGATCCGAACCCGCGACCCTTGGTACAGAAGGGCAGCACGCATACCCACTGCACCAAGGCCCGAAGGCTAATAAGAAATTTTGTACAAAAATTTTTGTGTAGTGTTGACGCAAGGGCAGATCCAGAGGTGTTTCTCGGGGGGGGGGGGGGGGATAATCTGGTGTGACTCGTCGCACAGCACACTATTTTTTTTAAATTTCGGTAATTTAAAAGCGCATTATGTACTTGTTAGCCAGAATATAAATACACATCAAATTTTTAAGTATTAATTTTAAAAATTATTTTTTTCGAATCTCGGGGGGGGGGAGTAATTACCCCCTTTACCCCCCCCCCCTTGTATCCGCCCTTGTGTTGACAACCATTCAAAATTTTGCACAAAATTTCGAACGACATTTTTACATGTGCTAGGGCCCCTTAAAAAGTTGCCAAAACCCGGTCAGTCTATATTAGTAAGGTAGCAGGGTATCTAAGGAAAACCAAAAAAGGGGGGAGCAAGGCGACAAAGTCAAGTGAAATATATTATTGTTTAAATTAAATATGCGTTCTCTAATTATTAGACTACCTTGACCTATTCCACCTAATACTTTATATTAATGCAATATATTATACAGTACTATGTTTTATTTCAATCATTCAACGCGTTTTTTGCATTATAATTAAATTCATTTAATTAAAAAAAAAAAGGAATGCATGCATAAATATGCATAGTTATATAATAAGATTGGCTACGTGCCACTCAACACTCACATTGACCCAATCTTTATGATCTTGGAGCTTATCACAGGAATGTGCTAAAATTTTGACACCTCTCTTCTTGAATTCAGGATCATGGACTGCAATTCTGCCCAATTCGGTGGTGCAAACTGGAGTGAAATCCGCTGGGTGGGTGAATAAAACTACCCATCTGTAACAAACATTCATTCAATATTAATAAAATACTATTCCTTTCACTTTCCTTCTCCTTTTTAAAAAATAAAATATAGGGAAGTTGATTGACTGGGCAGTAGGTCAAGGGGCGCAGAAGGCTGAGCGCATAAAAAATATATATAAAAATAAAATGTAGTAAACACATCAAAATAAATTTTACAATTCATTTAGATATCTTAAGGTACGCGTCTCGGGGTGCTAATTTTGGGAGGTTCCAGCGGCCACAATTTTGAAGCTATCGACCTCAAATTTTTTTTAAATAGAGCTATTTAAAATGTCTACAACTTATAGAAGCCCTTTTTTTGATTTTTGAAAAAATAAAAATTTTTTTTTAGATTAATCGCATTAAATAAAAGATATTTTTTAAAAATTCGTTCTATATCTTATAGAAAATTAAATTAGTAATCATTGTGTTAAAAAATAATTAATCTTTTACCCTTAATTAATTAGCTGGAATCTCTCAAATGAAATGGAATAAATCCCTTGTGTTCCTATGGGAAAAACTAACGCCATCTCTTGCCGCCTAGAGTAACTCGGTAGTCAATCGTGTCCTAACGGTTTTTCGAGACGCGCACCTTAATAACACTGTTCAACAGTGAATTTTGGGGTATTATGAGATAATCTTGAGTATATGGATAACGCTGATTAAAAAATTCCATCAGTGTTTGAGATATAGAGATTAATAAAATTTTAATAGAAATTTTGCTCTAAAGTGGCTCTAATTTTGAATTTTTCAAAATTTTTTTTATGATCACCCCTTAAAAATATGGATAAAATTCATAGAAATATTCCAGTTTTAGTACAAACTGCGGTGATTTAGTGGTGCAAAACCCGGCTAAAAGTTTAGAAAAATCGAATTTTTAACTTTGTTGACACCCCTAAAAATTTTTTACCATCCCTGAATGCAAAAATCGTGTATTTGCGAGACTTTGACAATTATTTTGTTCATAATTTCGTTAAAAATTGATAGATTTTCCAGAGGCGTACCGAGGCAGTTGGGGACCTGGGGCGGCACTAGAAGAGGGGGCCTTATATTGAATTTTTTTTGGGAGGGGGTACTCATCTTTAAATATCCTTCTCCTCCATACACAAAAATATTTTTAAAATACCGTATATCCCTGAACCCCAAGGGCCGCGGGGCCTCTCAAAGAGAAATTTTCTTTAAATTTTGTTTTTACTTGAGCCCTGAGGGTTCCGGGGCCTCTCAAAGAGAAATTTTCATTAAATTTTTTTTTTATAAATATATGGGGGCCTATGCCGGCTCGGGGCCTGGGGCGGACCGCCCCCCTCGCCCCCCCCCCCCCCCCCCCCCCTCGGTACGCCACTGGATTTTCAAGAATGAATGATTTTTGGAATGTTGAAGAACTATAGAATATCGTAAATATATTCAAAGTATATTGAATAATACCAAATTAATTATTAATTTTTTATAAATTTCTCATATTTGAGTCATATTTTAGTCATACAATAAATTTCTTTCTTAAATGAAATATAATACAAAGTAACTTTTATGACTAAATTCTGATTAAATTTTCTTTTGATTACATTCATTATTGATTTTGATTATCAATATTAATTATTATATAACTAATGAATAGATCCTTTGTATTAATATTATCGCGTAAATCAGGAATTTATATTCAAATCTCTTTAAAAATAATTATATAATTCTTACGTCAAAAACTTTATCAGACTGTTGAATAACAAATCGAATTTATTTGGACATTTAATTTATCTCTTCACTTCACTTTTCGGATCATAAGAAGGGGACGATTCTTTATTATGTTATATAATACCGCGTGTGCCCAAATACATGTGTTTAGCACTTGTGCCACAGGTACTTATGTTTTTCTTTAACCTCAAGAAAGATATAAATAGACATGTCTGAATAGATTGTATTTGACCAAGTTTACAGACTGGTAGAACTGGATTAAAAAGAGCGAGAGGAAGAGAAAAAATCCTGATTGGAATGTCCATGTTGCTTTCATCCTTTATTCAAATCAGTCTGAAGTTATTTTTGGCTTGCTAAGTTCAAGGACAGCAAACAAATGATAAGCAGCTTTGAAAAACACTCAATTATAATATTAAATATTATTCAATATGATAATATTATTATTTAAATGTTAAATTTATTTAAAAGAAAAACAAAATTGAGAAGTGATACATCACCATATTCTTTTTAAATAAATGTATATTTAAATAATATCAGAGTCATCTTCAGGGTAAATTAATTTTGAAATATGGGGAATGACTTCCCCGAGACTTTCTCGTATATTCTTTTGGAATTACGTCTGGGTGTGTGGGTGTGTGAACACGATGGCTTAAAAACCAAAGCAGCTAGATCGATGAAATTTGATATATGCTCCTTACACTAAAATTGTAGATTTCTATCAACTTTTGGAGTAAATACGTCACTTGGAAGTAGTACTTAAAAAGTTTTTTCAAAAATTTTGAAATTTTTTTGTTATATTATGATAAAATACTCAATTTTAAAAAGTTTTTATTCTTTAACATTTTTTCGAAAACTGAATAGTTTTTGAAATAATCAAAGAAGAAATAGAAAATTTTCGTTAATTTTGATAAAAAATCAAAACAAAATCATACAGGTGTCATTAAAAAAAGGGTAAATATAAACAAATGAATTTGTGAAACAAATGAATGCATAACTTTGCCCACACACTATTCAAGAAAAAAAATATTGTCCCCCCCCTAGAGCCCTCCCCCCTAATGGTCGGATGTTTACCAAAAGCTTTTCAGTTCTTGGCCTCTACCCCTAGTCTATGTGTGCAAAATTTCAAAACAATTGTCTTTATTCTTTTTTTTTTTTACATTTTACATACAAATTCATTCAAGCCCTAAGACCTCTTTCCCCTGGCCGGGTTGGCCGTCGAGGAGAGTCGCTTTACAGAAAAAAAAAAAAATAAAATAAAATAAAGGAAAGGATTGCATAATGTATTATTTTAAAAGAATTTTGTTTTTTATTAATTGTTGAATTGACAGGTCAAAAAGTGTCGATAATTCCACCCACTTTTACAACCCAGATAGCACACTTCGTCTTATGTACCTACCGCTTAGTTCCAGTTTACGGCCAAGACGTACCTGGACCTAAATGGTTAGTAAAGCAGGCCAACATGGCGGATACGTCCAATCATGTATGTACATAAGATGTCCCGCCCCGACCTATTCCAGACATATACTTAGAATTTTTTTCAAAAAAATATTTTTG
>JAKCPI010000278.1:0-26779 GCA_023213315.1 Euborellia annulipes
AAAATAGAAATTTTCTTTTTTCCTATATCGAACATCCCTAGTTGCCACTACAAGTGAATCATAAAAGGAAATTGTTAATTGTCTGTACTTTAAGACCGGAAACGAACCTTTACCCCTCTAAATTTGCTTAATCGTTCTCTTTCCCCTGATCGTTAATTTCGTTCTCGCTTTTTATCATCAAATAGCAGTCGGGGTGTTTCTCGTCGTTTATCGACTGGCCGAGAGAAAGAGAGAGAGATTCCGAGGCGGTGCATCTGCATTGGAGGGTGGCTGCTGGGCGTTGCCATAGCAACGAGCTCGCGCCACCCCCGCAAATGGCCAGCCAAAGGACGGCCCATTGCGAATCAGAGAGAGGGGGAATTCAAAAACTCTAGAATAAATAGAATATATAATGCAGAGTGTCCGTCTGTCACGTTCTGTTTAACCAACTTCCCATGAAATTTTACACTCTTATGCAGATTCCAAAAAAAATACTAGGGTCCCCCCCCGCCAATCAGTGGTGTCATTTCAAATTTTTCTTGGGGGGGGGGCAAATTTTTTCTTGGGGGGCAAACTTTGTTTTTTTTCTTAAAATTCACTTACAAATAGGTACTCTAATTTGGCCAAAAGATATTAATTTATTGTTTAATTTTGTACAGTTTGTATACTCGTAGATATATTTAGAAATATTTTATTTAAGAATAATACAAAATTTTATAAAAATCAGAGCCCTTGGGGGATGGGGAGCAAATGCCCCCCCCCCCCCCACCCCAAATAACGCCACTGTCCCCATTTGGGGAATGCGCAAAATATTTTTTAAAACTAAAATTTTTCTATTGGAAGTATTACGTTTTATCTCTCCTGGTAAAAAAATCAAAATCAATTTTTTTTTAATTTGTTTTTTGACATTTTTGGCCATATTGACTTTAACGATCCACATAATTTTTTAAAACCAATAAGTTTAATATTAAAATAATTGAAACTTTCAAATAAAATTAATAAAATTTATTATTTTTTTTTCTTTGAACCCCAAAAAAAATATATAGATAGTTATTTATAAAATATATAAACCACAATAATATTACAATATTTTAACAAATTAAATTATTTAATATATGCGAGGTTTCACTGGGTTTTAAATGGAAAAAATATTTGAATTTCTAACTTAAAACTCACCCGATAAGTCACTCCTTTTCCCGCTTTACTAGATATATCCTCAATGGAGGTTATTTATTTGTAAAATTGAAAAGAGCAGAGTTAATAATAATAACTTCTTTTAAATAGCTTTCTTTAAATTAAAAAAAATTTTATCTCCTTTTTTTTTTTGTTTTAATTTAAGAGTTGATTTGCATAATTGACTTTGCATCTTTTAACGAGATATGTGACCACCAAAAAAAATGAGCATAGCGTGTTAAAAGTGACTGGATTAACATGTGTGATTAATTCAAAATGTTATACATTGTGATATCATTTTCAATTGTCACGCAACTCTTCAAACTGATTTTCAATTAATCTGATCTCGAAAAAATTATTTAGATTTTCTTCGAAAGAAAAAAAAAATGAATTAAATAGAATTCATTCGCTCATTAATTATTACTATTGCGTTAGGGGCATGCCCAAACACCTAATGTGTTGAGAATTTTTGAGTTCTGAAGAAGGACCGAAACGTTCGAATTAAAAATTATTATTGATTGCTGTCACTATCAGTTTCATTAATATCATATTATCAATATTTAATCCAACGATTTTGTCTCAATTAATTTAAACTAAAATCAATTATTTGTTAGATTCTCTTTAAAAAGTATATTTTCATTTTGCCCTTAAATTCTTATGAAGACCCCTAGATGATATTTGTACTTATTTTTTAGGATTCCCATCCTGTATACGCGGCCCTAGCCAGTATTACTGCTTTACACTTTTTCAATATACTAGGTAACTAATCATATTTTTTACTTTCTCTTACCTCTATATATATGTTAATATATATATATAGAGAAAGTATTGGATTCATGTCAAAAATTCGATGTCGAGATTTTGATGGATATACACGTTTTGAGGTCCCCTGAATCCAAAAAAGTGGTTTTCGCGACATGGTCTGTCTGTGGGTGGGTGTGTGTGTCTGTGAACAAAATATCTCAAGAACGAAAAGAGCTAGGAGGTTGAAATTTTATATTTAAGTTAGGGACCCCCCTGGGACTTGACACGAAGCTTTTGAACAAAATCGACCAAAGAGTACTAGTACTTTACTGATGCAATTTTTCAGTTTTTTTCAAAATTCGCTCCAACGATTTTTTTTAAATTCAAAAATCAATTATTTTTTAGATTCTCAATAAAATGTATATTCTCATTTTGTCATTGAAATCTTCTGAAGACCACCTATTTTTAAGAGTGGGCATAGAAATATGATCGAAAATTATAGACCTATCTCTAAGCTCTGTATATTTGAAAAAGTTTTTGAGAAATTAATTCATAAAACTCTCTTTATGACAGTTAAAAATGTTTTGATTGAAGAGCAGCATGGATTCATTCCTGGGAGATCTGTTGAGTCCAATCTAGTCCAATATACTGATGTTATTTGGAAATCAATGGAGGATAGACATCAGGTTGATTCTGTATACACTGATTTTAGTAAAGCGTTCGATAGAATAAACCACAAATTATTGATTAAAAAATTGGAGGCTTTGGGTATACAGGGATTTTTACTAAATTGGTTTGAGTCATATCTTAAAGATAGATCAATGGCTGTTGTTGTGCATGGTTATCAGTCGGAGTATGTTCCTGTATCTTCTGGTGTGCCACAGGGGTCCCATCTTGGTCCTTTGTTATTTATTATATTTATTAATGACATTGCACAGTGTTTTCACTCAGCTAAATTTCTATCTTACGCTGATGATTTGAAAATCTATTTAACAATAAACAATATTAATGATTGTCTATTGTTACAGAGTGATCTTGATCGATTTTGCCATTATGTAAATAAAAATGGACTTTCATTGAATGTTAACAAATGTTCTGTAATGTCATTTACTAGAAATAGAAATAAAATTAACTTTAAATACAATATTGGTCAACAAGAACTTAATAATGTATCATCAGTCAGAGATCTTGGTGTGATACTAGACTCTAAGCTGATTTTTGATACACATATAGACATGATAGTTAAAAAATCTTTTAAATTGCTAGGATTCATATTTCGAACTGGAAATCGTTTCTCGAATGCTTCCACTTTTATTAATTTGTATTATACTTTGGTTCGTCCTCATTTAGAATTTGCTTCAGTGTGCTGGTCTCCTCATTATCAAGTTCATATAAATACGATCGAATCTATTCAAAGAAGATTAGTTAATTATATTAATAGAAAATTTCCAAATTTTACTCTAAATCTCCCAACTTTAGAAAATAGGAGAATATTCCTTGATTTTATTTTTTTATATAAAATAATTAATAATTGCACTGATGCACCCCAAATATTAGAAAAATTTGGGTTTAGAGCTCCGAGCAGAGAGACTAGGAGTAATGACCTATTTACACTATGGCAATGCAAAACGAATGCATCCATGTTCTCTCCGATAAATCGGATTTGTATTACTTATAATGATATGGCTAGGGATCACGATCTTCCGGATGTGTTCAGTTGTTCTTTAGGTAGATTTAAAGGAGGAATGAAGAGAATTTTATATTAAAATTTAAGTTTGTGTATTGAACATTTTTGTATTATTATTTGTTTTTATCTTCGTTAATGATTTTTTTATCTATATTATGCGTCTATATATACTGTAAAGGATTCATTTACTGTAAAAGACTCTTATATTAATTTAACTAAAAATAATTTTTTGTATTTTTTATTCAGAGCCATTTCTTCATTAGGATTAATTTCCTGTGAAATGGCCAGATTACTTCTGTAAATAAATTTACTCTTGTACTTCATAGAAAAGATAGGAGAAACGGTTGCCATGGTATCAAAATATAAATATTTTGCCATACTTATAAATTGTACACCTTGAAAATCGAATGTACCGTACTGTCGGAAACTAAATACATGTCGACACAAAAAATCTGGTGTGACAAGCACAGAACACAACTTTCGATTACCGATGGTAAGAGAAAGTTGTGTGCTGTGCGCCAGTCACACCAGATTTTTATATTTTTGTTACAAGAGACTTTTAAAATGAATCACGCTTTTAATGTCGGTAATGATCTTAAAATTTACAAAATGACAGTTAATATTATTAATTATTTTTTATAATTTTGTTTAATAGCAAGTAACAGCAAGTAGGGTGTGTTTTTTGAGCATTTTGTTGTTTATTGCCTCTTTACATGAATAATTCTCCTTTCATCTTTTTATTAAATAGTAAGATAAAAAAAATAGATAAGGCAAAACGGAATTATTTCTCTGCCCTTTAAAATAAATGAAATTTGTTTCATTATTTTTAATTAAAAGTTATAAAATTTAATAAAATCAATAAGAAGACTGACTAGTCAAAGATGTGTGTCTTGTTGAGGTTATTAGGTATTAATTTATGGTGGCGTTTGTGGGGTTTTTGAAAATTAAATGTTGCTAGTTATTTTATTAATTAACTCACAATCAGGTACTTTCTATAAAAAACAGACTTTAAAATTTAACATCAACAAATGGGTATTAAAAAATAAAGTAATAACATCAGCGCTAAAAAATGCTATTCTCTAAACCAAGTTTTAACAGCGGCGTTAACATTTTGCTTTTATTTCAGATGTCAAAATCATAAACTTACTTTTTAGGTTAAATGCGCCAATTTTAAACATTAAAGTTTTCAAGAATTATATATATCATGTGTTGGTCCATGAGGTAATTATGAAAAACATATAACTAAGTATTTATTAATTTAAATAAGCGAAAAATGTAGGTACCCTACTAGTAGGGCGTGTTGAGCGTAAATCGACAAGATCCGTGGTGCAACTCCCGGCGGTACCTACATTTTTCGCTTATTTAAATTAATAAATACTTAGTTATATGTTTTTCATTAAAGTTTTCATATTTTTAATCTGAGTCAAATCTTGTACTATGGTTAAAAATTAGTTTTTTAAACCGAATTACTTTTATTTTTTTTTTCCTCTCTAATCTGAGATTTAATTGAGAATCCCCCATAGGAATTAATTCTGTATTTTCATTAAGTGTAAGAGAGCGAGAGAGAGAGAGAGAGAATGTCTTAACCAATGAAATCAAGTGGCTGAGAGGAGATGTGGAGTTGCCATAGCAACTGCAGATATTCGGTTTATTAGAGAATTTGTGTGTGTATATGTGAGTGTTCAAAGGCCTTCTTCGCTTTCTCTCTTCTCTTCTCTTACTTATTATATCCACTTGAACAACGAACGGGTTCATTTTAAAATTAAATAATTAACTAACCAAAGAGAGAGTGAAGTAATACATTATTAATTTTAATAGACTTAATCGTATAGAATATGAAATAACTTAGAATTAGAAGGAAATCTTTGTTTGTTCATTTGTTGTTGTTTTCTGTCCTCAGGGAAAAAATTTATTTTAATTCTAAATGACAAAGAGGTTATGCATATAATTAAATGCTATTTCATTGACAGTGTAGAAAAAAATTTAATTAGGGATATTTCGAAGCTATTGACAAGCACTTCTTCATCAGAAGCTGTACAAAATTAATTTACATACTTCTGCCTAATTCCACTTATATAGTAGTAGAAAACTAAAAGGCCGAGAACCTATGTTTATTTCTTTATTAAGGGGGTTCAGGAGCGAAGTCTAAACGTACTTTTAAAAAAACTAGACTATTATAAGGAATTTTTCAATGCGGTTTTTTTTTAATGAATTAAATTCAGTATTGGGACATCGAGCTCTAATTTTTTCAATGACTTATTAATTATTATCGTAAATATTTTTTTTGTTATCAAGCAAATACAAAAAAACAATCTGTCCTAATAATCTTTAATTTTTTTTAAATTTAAAAATGAATTTATTGTTATTATTAACATAATCACATATTAATTAAGAAATTTTTAAAATAAACTTGGATGATTTATTTAAAAATCAACTGTCAAATTAGTTTAGCATTCTTGCAATAGATGGCAGGCTAGTCTAACAGCTGATCCCTTAATAGCGTATATCTGGCCTATATTTATATATATTTTTACACAATATATAATAACATTTATAAAGTATTTATTGTTAAAAGATCAATGAAAATCAACCAAATGCATGAAATATTATTAGCTACCATTCTGACATCTCTTGGCAAATTTTTGAATTACTTGATTTTTTGGGCATACTTTTTATGACACACAACGCCCTCTTATCGGGAAAAACATGCGTAACACCTTCAGTCCTATTCCGTCTTAAAGAACCCACAGCGACGTTTTATTGTCTTGAAATTTTATTTACAAACTCTTGATGTTATGTTTTTTATAAACTACATTGAAGCCATTATGATGGACGCAGAGTCGACCGAAACGTCGCTGTGGGTTCTTTAATAAAGAAATAATCAAAGAATAAAACTATTTTTCTTTCTCTATTAATTTAGGAGTTACAAAAAACGCAATTCCCCCCCCCCCCCCCCCCCTCATATGATCAAGTTCTATTATTTCACTTTTGTCGGCAATTTTAAATATTAAACCAAGCGAAGGTTAATAATTTAGATTTAATGCACATTAAATGGTTATTTTAGAATGAGTATACGAAAGTAAATCACTCTTTTTTTTCATTTTTACTTAATCGTATGTCGTATTTTTAAAGCTTAAGACAAGAGCAAGCGAGCGAGTATCAGGTGTGCCTTTCACGTTAATTTTTGATTTACGCCCAGGACAGAGAGTCCATTAGCTGGATAAAATGAAAGGCTGAGGAAATTTATAACTAAGCTTTGCAAATTAACAACTCAAATTAGATGATGGATCCAATGAAAAATTTAATTACTGGATATGAGGGTGATAATTAAATTAATCCTTGCTCTATGAGTCAAAGAATTTATTTATTTATCTATTTATTAACAAACTCCAAGACCTCCTGGCGTGAATTCGGAGGATATATGGGGGTTATATCCCTCCATCTTTCTTTGATCATATAATATCATTTGCAAAGCTGTTTGGAAAGCACACACCATCCACCATATGGGATGCACTTTGAAGCTTTTACTAACATTTATTTTACATTAAGAAACAATATTAAAGCGCACTCAAGTTTTTCTCACGAACTATTCATTTCATTGTTAAAAAAAAATGGAGACTTCCATTTAGATTTCCAATACAAACGAATAATTAGATGAGGAATAATCATTGGGGCTTTTGACTCTCGCTCTACTTTGAATGTGTCAACTTTTAAGCTGATAGCCATCACGCTGGATTTACTTCTAGACCTGAGATACGGATTTTGGTGGACGGAGGTCCTTCGTGATACAGCCCTGAATTTTGTACTGAAAATAATCATTAATTATAGTGGCCGAAATATTAAGAGATAAAATGATGTAGGAGTGACCCATCAAGTACTGGTGTTATTAATCTACGAATTTTCTTCATAAATAAATAAAAAAAAATCCGGGATGCAAATACCTTTTCTGTATTGAAAGGTTCAAAATTATAGAAAGATAATAATACAGGGAACAAATTTTTTTTTTTTTACTGCGATATAAACTTATGAAGTCAATTTAGATAGATATGAACGAAGTACCCTACTCAGCTTATAAGGTATTTTGTTTGTTTGACTCTGGTTCTCAAGCAGTCCAAAAAGACCAAAGGAAATCCCATACAAAACGTTCTTCTTAAATCTTATTGATAAGTTTTTACTTTTTTTTACCCTGTATATGAAATATATAGAGAAAAAGTATTGCGATCATGTGGAGATTTTGATGTTTTGAAATCCCCTCAGTCTGAAAAAGTGGATCTCGCAAATTGGTCTGTCTGTGTGTCTGTCTGTGAACAAAATATCTCAGGAACGAAAAGAGCTAGGAGGTTGAAATTTTATATTTAGTTAGGCCCCCAAGGAGTTAAATAAGTTTTCGAACAAAATCGACCAAAATGTATGGTACTATTACTTTACAGATGTACTTTTTCAGTTACTCAAAATTCGCTCCAACGATTATGATTAAAATTTACAAATTAACTATTTTTTTGATGTTATTTAAAAAGTGAATGAGGGAAATCTTTCGTGAAGGGTAAGAGAAAGCTGTGTGCTGTGTGAGCAGCCACACCAGATTTTTTAAAATTAATTTTATTATTCTTTGTATCATTTATAGGACTTTGGTTGTTTGGAAAAATTTGATAATCATCATACTGTATTATAAAGCGCTAGCGACTTACTTACCGACCCTGTGTTATTCTGATTGGCCAGAATTACAGGAAGTGGATCTGAGAGAGGGAAATTTAAAACTTTAAAATTTCCAAACAGTGAGCAAGAATAAATTCGATGTATTTGCTCTCCTTCGGCGAGCAAGAAGGTCCAGGGGGCGTAAACGTTTTAAAAAATATTCTCCTTAGTCAGGGAGCTTATTTTTCTTTTATTTAAGATATAACTTAATACTTCACCTGATGATTATATTAAAAATAAAAAATTAAAAATTAAAATTTAATTCACTATGAAATTTTTTATTTTTGGCAAGTTATCAAGATGAGGAAACAATTAGTTAGTTAATTCTCTTTCAAACACAAAAATGTTAATTGACTCTACACTCACACTCACACACACACACTAGGGCAAATAATTTGAAAAATGGGCCTAATTACAACGAGGCAAAAAGATAAAAAGTGAAAACGGAAATAATCCTTGACATTTTCAATCTATTACATAATTTTAATAATTTTATATGATAAATGTTATTTTTTTTTTTTTTTTTTAATTAAAACTTAGAAAAATAATGGCGAGGCTATTTTTTTTTAAGTGAGAAACTTTTAATAATAAAATTATTTTATTAATTAATTCAAATAAATACAATAACTTTGAATTAGAAGAATACGAAATTTCTTTTGATCGTTTTAATCTATTTTTAATATTTAGAAACTTCCCAATCATCTACCTAGATAGTATATAGTCGATTGTATTTCGATTACCGAAAACCATACGAGTGCTGTGCGTTAAGCACACCAGATTTTTTTCATTTGTTTTGTAACACCCTGTTGATTGAATCAGTTAATGTTAATTTAAAGATTTTGCTAGTCTTTTTTAAGAGCCTGTTTGTTTGTGGTGTTGATTGCTACTAAAGCGATGCGAGGTGCTTCTTGCTGTTGTTGCGTGGAGAATCCCAATGAACCGGGTCTTTAGCGGAATCGACAACCAGACTCCTCTCTCTCTCTCTCTCTCTCTCTCTCTTAGCCTTCGTTCAAGATGTCAATTTGCAATTGGCTCCCTGATTAATGTTTTAAAAAAGAGAAACACCGCCTCGTTTTAAATTAATCAAAATAATATAAAACATAAATAAATTGCACTCAGACTCTACATCAGAAAGATTATGTTTGGGGTTTGATAATTATTTCCCTACTAAAATGGTTAATTGATTATTATTTTCCTTATTTAAATTTTGTAGAAAAAAATGAGCAACTCACCTAGATTTTTTTGTAAATTTTATTATTAAAATCATAATCGACGTTTCGGTCACATACAAGGGCAAATACAAGGGGGGGGGGGGGTAAAAGGGTAATTACCCCCCCTCACCCAGAGATTTGAAAAAATAATACTTTTTTTCGCAAAAAAATTTATTTATAATGTAAAATTTTAAAAATTAATACATCAAAATTTGATTTGTATTTATATTCTGGCAAACAAGTACAGAATGCGCCTTTAAATTACCGAAATTAAGAAAAAATTGTGTGCTGTGAGACCAGTCACTCCAGATTACCCCCCCCCCCCGAGAAACACCTCTGGATCCGCCCTTGGTCACATATGGGCCATTTTCAGGGCTACAAACGATAAAGAAAAAACATAATCAATTACATAAGATTTTCAATTAAATACAATTTATAAGATTTTCTTTTTTCTTTTTTTTATATTACCCGGACTAATGTTTGAAATAAATACAGTCGACTCTTGATAATTCGAATTTTAAGGAAACACAAGAAGTTTCGAGTTTTTGAATTATCAAGAGAATGCTGTTTTTTGTCTTCATCGTTTCTAGCCCTGAAGATGGTCCCATATGTGACCAAAACGTCGGTCCAGGTTTTAATAACTTAATAAAATAAAAATAAACTAGCTGCGTTAGTTACGCAATTCAAACGAAAAGTGAGTGAATAAAAAATACATTAAATGGGCTTCAAAAATTATTTAGTTTTTAGTTGATATTCCGATGATAGTTTCTAAAAGGGTATCATTTTTGTTGTTTATTAAACATTAAATTTCTGCCTTCAATAGAAAATAAATATAAAATTCGATAGAAGCGGTGAGCCTTAGCATGCTATTCAACAGCCCAGGATTATAAGTCTAGTGTTCAAACGTGCTCTGAAGTGGCTGGTCAGGCTGCTGACGATGCCAAAAGAAAGACTACCTCGCATTTGTTACGATCGCATGCTTCGGCTTAGTGGTGGAGAAACGAAAGGAAGAGGAAACTGGGCGGCCCAATTTGGGAAATACTTCCGACTGATCGGTCGGGCTGAGGTCTGGGATAGGCAGGACTTGGCCGAGATAAAAAATAAAACTACGGCGCTCGCGGAAGATTTGACCTTCTACTACTACATGAAGGATGGAGAGCACCTCGCCGAGTCAAGATATGTTTGCCGGTACAGGGACCTGGATTTTGGTCAGGGAGCGATCCTCTCGCTGGGTGCGTCGCTGAAGAAGAGAAGAATTCTCCACGAAGCAAGAACAGCCAATAGAAGACGCATATATTTCTTCACGGATGGAAACTCCCATAAGATCAGCCCAGATGAAATCTGTTCCTTCTGCAACCTTGGAAAGGAAGAAGACCTAAGCCACATTTTACGGGAATGCCCATTGTACGAGGGAATAAGAGTGCGGTTCCTGGGGGGGAGGGACTTGGTTTCTATGCTTTGGCCACATACCGAGAGGGACCTGAGTGATCTTTGCAATTTTGTTACCGAGGCGATGCGAGTGCGATCGTTCATTTTGTATGAATAGATAAATAATGTATATTGAATGTCTAACCTGGAATCGTTTCCACTTCCCCTGTTTGTTTTTTTTTTTTTTTTTTTTTTTTTATGTTTTTGTTCTTGTAGAAAAATTGTAATCATCAAAATGTATCTCTGAACCCCTGCTATTAGCTACGGCTATTAAAAGCAGTACAATAAATAAATAAAATAAATAAATAAATAAATATAAAATTTTCCATACCAAGAAAAACGAAGAAAATGAAAATTTTTCTTCGATAGGCATTACGATACTATAACGGAAATATTTTTGTTTACAATTTTATTTAAAAAATTATTATGAAAACTTGAGTTATATACTACAAATTACTTCCCACTTGCTAGAAGAGAAATAAATACTGTATTATCCAAAAAATAATTATGATCCTGAATTAATATGAAAATAAAATAGTCATTGATGAACATACATGTATCAGTGATTGTGAGTTAGGTAAGTATATTTGTATTAATATAAAATTGTTTAGTAATAAACCTCACATGTAATAAATTATTCAACTATTTTATAGAATTTTCACTAATTAAATAATCCTGCTCTAAAAGTGAGACTGAAAAACGTCTATTAAAAAAATAAACCTACAAAAGGAACCAACCATTTACAAAATGAAATCTTTTTTACTGAAGGTGAGAGGTTTTTGTAATTTTAAATAAACTGACTGGCAAAAAAAGCATTCATTTTTATTATGTTCTTAAGAAGACAATAATCTAGCTTAAGTTATTGTCTTTTAAGATAGCAAATTTGCGAGATATGTTTGTGCTTAAGATTGGGCAAAATCACCCCCTGGAGTCGAACCAGGACATCCAAGCTTTCGCGGCGGATGGACTACCCTTATCATAGGGCGCCGGCTCAATTTGGGCCCGGTTGGTCGGCGCCCTATGATAAGGGTAGTCCATCCGCCGCGAAAGCTTGGATGTCCTGGTTCGACTCCAGGGGATGCAATTTTGCCCAATCTTAAGCACAAACATATCTCGCAAATTTGATATTTTAAACGATATTATTGACTGGCTAATGAACAGTCTATTTGAGCTTTGGTTGAAAAAATTCCATCCTTTTCAACAAGGCTCTACCTAGTTAATATTGTAATTTAATATGAAATATTTTACACATTTCTAAAAAAAAAATTACAATTTAATAAACCAAAGACGAAAATAAGGATTTTTTTTTATTATCACAAAAATTATAATTAATTTAATTAAAATAATTTGAATTTGTGTTAAATTTACTTTAAAAATAATTCGTATTAATTGTATAAAAAATTTCAATATCTTTAAGAAGATAAAAATACAATTCCTAAACGAGACGTTTCGGCGAAATTTTTTACTTCGAAACTCTCTAAGAGCCATTGCCTTCGAAGCTGAATATTTTTATAAAATCGAATTGACCAAATGTCACATGCTTATGTCCCCTAGTAAACATGCACATTTCTTAGATGCCTGAAGATGGCAGAATAAATGGTCGAAATGTCTCGATTGGCAATTGTTGTTTTATTGGTTGAAACCGCCTTAACTGCATCCTTGCAGCTTCCAACAGTGATGTAATTAGAATTGCAATTTTTCAGATACCATAAAACTTAAAGGCGGTTATACCTTCTGGAAACTCAAAAATTATATAAAGGATTAAGCGCTGTACTAACAAATGCCTATAAATGGAAAAACTGACATCTGATTTTTTTAAATGTATTTTTTGTTTATAATAAAAATAGCCTATATTAAAATGAATAATTATATGTACTTTCTCAGACTATAGCTATACCAGTAGTAAAATAATTATTCCGAGAGACCGGACACAAAATCTGGCATTATATACAGTAAGCGTTTTAGGTCTACAGCTGGGAATCGCAGTTTAGAAAGATAACGAGAAAAAACATCCTTTTCTTCTCTCACACCACTTCAATTTATTGCAAATAGAGAGGCCCGAGTAGTGGGACTTAAATATTTGCAATAAATTAAAGTAGTGAGAGAGAAGTAAATGCTGTTTTTTTCTCGTTATCTTTCTAATTTATTAGTATTATTATAATAAAATGGGATATAGGGGTTCAAAGTAGGCCCTAATTTTTATTCCCAACAAGTCCTACTTTGGTCCCCAACCGGGGGAAAATGGAAATTTGTACCATCAAGGGGTTCAAAGTAGGACCTAATTTTAACATGTAAATAGAACTACTTTGAACCGCCAAGTCCGATATAAGATGGACTTTAGGAGGCTTACAGCAGGCCTTAAATTTCGACTCGGGTAACTCAATTTTTAATTTTTTTTTTTTTTTTTTTTTTTTTTTTTTTTTTTTTTGGCGCTTGACACACTATTGCATAACAGGGTCCACTTACTCTAGGAGATGAGAGGTGGCCAAAGGTGTGCCTGAGGGAGATAATAAGAAGACTAAAGAACAACGACCTAACTGCTTGGGCTCTAGAATTTGGCGAAGAGTTGGAAATAACGATGTTGTTTTGGGTCGAATACGAGGTTCGTTCCGAAAGACGTTACGTCTTCTAGTTTTTTTTTTTTTTTTTTTAATGGAAACTAATGGAGATACATAAATAACAATAGCACAACTAAACAGAACAATATTTCAGCTACAGACTGTAATTTTTCCACATAGTTCCCAGCATTCGTTATACACTTTTGTCAACGATGAACCAGGAACCAGGAACCTTATAGCTTTGTTAACAGCTTATTGAAAATGTTCATATTTCAGAAGCCCAAAGAGATGGAAGTCTGAAGGCTGTAAGGAAGTGGTTAGCAACAGCAGGTTTTTACAAGTGCGACATGCAAGCTCTGGTTCATCGTTAACAAAAGTGCTTAACGAATGATGCAAACTATGTGGAAAAATTACAGTCTCTAGCTGAAATATTGTTCTGTTTAGCTGTGCTGTTGTTATTTATGTATTTCCATTAGTTTCCATGAAAAAAAATAAGAGGTTTTAATTTCGGAACGACCCTCGTAGATGGCAGGGAAACGTCGTTTTTAAAAAAGAGACTAAGAAAGGTCTAAGAAAATTCTTAGATTAAGAAATTCAAGAAAACTGAAAAAGGCACCAAGGCCCGGGGGGCTAAAAAGAAGTAAATTCAATTTCAAAACAATTTTATTTTATTTTCCATTAACTTAATCGTTAAATATCAGAATTAATTTAGTGTGTACTTAATAGACTTTGTTTCCTGATGAACATTAGCTTATAAAAAAAATAATAATAAATAAATAAATTTAACAGGATCTAGATAAGTAAATCTTAGAATAATGAAGCCATTTTTTCAGGTTAATGGAAAGAATTGATTGAAAAAAGAGCGGTGGGGGAGGGGGAGGAATTATTTACTTAGAAAAGAAGTAAAAATATTTTGTAATAAGTTTAATAGGTAGGATTTAAAAAAAAAAAAAAAAATAAATAAAATGATTAAATTAAGATAACCATATTGATATTGAAATAATCCAATAATACATTAACACACAAACACAAACACTTTGATTTATATGGTAATTAAGTCAATTTAACAACAACATACGGTTTTTTTTTTTTCATTGAACTTGACCTACCTGCCTGCATTCCATTAATTAATACGTTTATTTCAAATTTGGCGGGATATTAGATAATACGGTGCGATTACGTTATCAGAATCGTTTATCAATTGATATTTACAGAAACGGCAAAATGTTTGGAGAAATTTAATTTAAAGCTAAGTTAGGAATAAAAGTCAAGCAATAACTAACTACACACACAATTTATTTATAATTAATAAGCTGTTAATATTTAGTTCTCTACGAAATAAAGAAAGTATTGTAATCGTAAAAAAAATATTCATTATGTTTTAGAGCTTTCTGAGTTAAAAAAAAAATATTTTTTTGGAATTATGAGGGTGTGAACGATTACTTAAAAACACAAGCATTTAACTGTAACAACTTTTGGAGTAAATACGTTAATCGGAAGTAGTACTACCTAATAAATAAGAAATTATATATAATATTGAAGATATTATATATATCGCGTATGTGAACCGCGAAACGGAAATGTATATAATTAAATATTTATTAATTCATATACCCGAAAAAATAAGGGTGTGCCGCCGGGAGTTGAATTACGGATCCTCCAATTTGGTAAGTGCCAAGGTAAGGGCACTCCGAGTACAATTGAACTCCCGGCGACACACCCTTATTTTTTTGGGTATATGAAATAATAAATATTTAATTATATATATAGTACTACCTAATTTAGTAGTGATGAGAAGTGGCTGTAGACTTTGCAGCCAAGGAATTAAAAAAAAAAACTTTTATTTATTAACCGTCGACGTTTCGGTCGCAAATCACGACCTTCCTCAGGACGATTAATTGTTAGAATACAAGGTTAACAGTATTATATTCAATTATTATTGTAAATTATACAATATTTAATTGGGTTATATGTATTAAGAGTGAGTGACTTGCCCGCTTAGGACTTATTACAATCAATATAAAAAACGTGAAAGAATAAAAACTTTTTAAAATATTATAATTTTTCATAACATTACAAAAACAAATTACATATTTCTAAAAATAAAAAAAAATTAAAAATTATTAAGTAAAGTCAAGTAATAACTACTCAGTTTAATCATAATTAGTAAGCCGTTAATACCAGAACTACTTCCGGTTGACGTATTTATTCTAAAAGTTGATATTGATCTACAATTATAGAGAAGATATTCTCACATTTATACGAGAAAGTCCTTCACGAATTTATTTATTTATTTATTTATTTTTTTTGGAAAAAATGTTAGCCCGACTAGACAACAACAATCCAATATAGAAGAATTTGATTAAGGCCTAAAAGATCGACTATTAAATGTAATATACAAAATTTTTGTATATTTTACTATTTTTGGTTAAAAAGGAGGGTGGGGGGGTGAGGATCTCCACTACTTATTTATTTTATATTTATTAGAATAGAATAAGAAAAAGAATATAAAATTAAGTTACTTATTTTAAAATTAAAAAATTTAAAATTGAATTTAAATTAATTTAAATAAAATAAAATTTCCTCAAGAAAATAAATAATTAATAGATTTTGAAGTATTGAATTTAGAGTCAAGGCATCTGATACACAGAAAACCCATCAGTGCTGGAGATCCTGGGTTTAACTAGGAGAAGGAGGTAGATAATATTTCTATTGTACACTGAATATTTTGCATTACGATCACGTGTCAACGAGTTCAAAATAGATGTAAAAAATAATACAATAATGATTACATAATCTTGATGAAAATACAATAATCATTTTCCTTTTGATTTTATTTCAAGTTTATAGAGGACCCTCTAGTAAAAATAAATCTAATTTTGAATTTTACATCTTTTAACACTGAATATAAATATCTCATGAATGTCCAACATAGAATACAAATTTTTTTCTCCAGATGTTGTATTTTATTAAATTCTTTATCGAATCGACGATATTCCTCTCATATCCTAGGGATTTTATTTCCCATTTAATTTAATTTTATTCAACATGATTTCACTTTTAAGATCAATGAGGAAAATATCTTAAAATCTTTTTTTTTTTCTTGTAAGATCAAACTCAGATCTTGACCTTTCTTTAAATAAAAAAAAATAAAAAAATAATAAACTAATACAAGTTTTGCATATTTAAAGGAATTATAATTACAAAACATTTTTCATAGAATCTTTTATAGCTAGTTGTTGTAGATTAATAATATATAAATCCGGGGATCCCACTCTTTTCTAGTTTTTATTTTTTTTATTTTTTAAGTGACGTTTCATAAAATTTCGTTTTTGTTTCCGTTTATCGAATTGTTTTTTTTTTTATTTCGTTTAAAAAAAACTCTTCTTAATTTGATTGCGGATACTCTGGACCAGTAAATCAGCCACTATACTCGGTCCCCTCGGACTCTGATAGTCACGGCCAACTAGAAAATCCCTCAAGGACAGGAGAGCAACTATTTATCAGAGCTACAATGGAATATCATGTATCTTATTTTATATCCTTTTTTTTTTATAAGTAAATTCATGTAAAAACCAAAGGAAATATTTCTTCACAAATAATATTTCATCCGATTTGTTTCTTTAATTTGTTTTAATCTCAAAACGTTTCTTGTCTGTAAAAAGGCAAGTGAAATGCTGAATCGTATTTATACTGATGCAAATTTTCAGTTTTCTACAAAAATGACTCTTATTCTGAGAGACATAAACAGTAGAACAAGCCTTACACAATTTGTAAAAAGGTTTTGTATTTTTGTTTTTCCCTTCCTACACCCTTGCCGAAAAATCAGCGTAGTTTGAGGAGTTTCGGTTATAAGGTTTATTTGTTTGAGGATTTTTTGATTTAAGAAAGAATAACTTATTTAATCACTATCCTAAATATTAAAACATTAGGCTATTATAATAATTTAAAAAATAATCAATGATCATTTTTGTATATTTTTGGCTTTAGATTTTGTTAATTTGTTATTTATGTTTCTTAAAATTTTGTTTAAAAACAACTACACTGTAAAAAAAAAGTTTGTTGATTTTACAATTGGTAGGAAGCAAATTACATAAACAAAAACATACTAAATTTTGTGAATCTTTGCAAAAACCATTTACAAATGTATTGTAATTTTCGAAAGCCGTTTGAAAATTAGAGTGTGGTAATTTTAAAATTCCCAAAATGCTTTCGAAAAAAAAATACAATTTTTAAAACGAAAATTACAATACAATGTACGTAAAATTACAATACATACTCTATTTTTCGAAGAAAAATTATTTTAAAATATTTTTTTATTGTAAATATTTGAACGCATAAATTTGTAAATTTAGTAGATAAATGCATACTAGTTTTTATTTACAAAAAAAATTTGTAAATTTAATATTCCAAAATACACTAAAATTAAGATTTTTTTTTTAGTGTAGCAATTATTGTATTTTGTAGAAATTTTAATTTCCTCGCCATAAACACTTGATCACAATATGAATGAATTCCTCTTAAACAATGTTCTAAAAGTAAGTCAAATCTTAACGATTATATATTAAAAAAAAGGAAGAAAGAAGGAGAAGAGATGTCTAGGTGTCTCTTTTTATTTTTTATGAGACCATCAATAAACGATGCTAACGAGTTTAATTAAATATTACTCATTAGAAGAAAGCAATTTAAGCCTATCGATTGATTTATTGTTTCAAATTTTATTGCCTTTAAAATAACGTGTATTGAGGATGCTGCCTTCCTATAAAAAAAAAAAACTACCTTAAGGATTATTAACATAATAATACAACAAATTGCTTAATTTTTAAAGCATTTTCATCACCTTTTAATGGAGAATCAAAGAAGACTAATGATTTTCATGAAATTTAGATATTTATTAAAGTCCAAAGTGATTTCGAATAACAATTAATTAAAAATCCTTCATAATGAAGATAAAAAAAAATGAATATTTATAAAAGATCTGGTATGAATGGTTAAATAAATATAAACACTGCACTTTACCCATATTTCCAATTTATTTGTGCTTCTCGGAAGCCCGATTCCCACCGATTGTTTCTCACCTAAGGCCAGAAGTGCAATAGACTGATTAGTACAAGGATATTAAGTGTAAATAAATCAATCTATGTCAATCATCTTTGTTTTTTTAATGGAATTTCAATGAGTGCTTGTGGGAGGGAGGGCGGCACCACGCCCAACCTATTTATCAAAGGGAACTCCAAATTTTTGCATAAATTTTAGAATATTATAACTGTTATAGGCTAATAAAAATAATCATCTATCAATGTAACTAATAAAATTATGTACAAGAGTTTTTTTTTTTTTTTTTTTTGAACTTTGAATGTAGAGTCATTTAATTAGAGACCTTTGAAGAACAGTTTTTATAAAAATTATTTGTTATGATTTCCCCATTCACACTCGCACACAGTCTTCTCGGCAAATTATATATATATTGGGCGTCCTGGCAAGCACGCTACCAACTACACCAAGCCCGAGGGTGGATGATTAATTTATAGGAAATGTGTATTTATAATTGCAGAGTGTTCGTCTGCTTGTTAATTAATTTGTAAAACAATCACCACAATCATTGCGGTTAAGCAATACTAAGCGTGGCAAAAGTTCGGGATTGGCGACCCCGAGTAATCAGCGTGTGGAACGTCCCCCGGTATCCATCGATATAATGTAATTTAAAAATTTGTATATAATAAAGTCTTACCTTAAATGGCTTTAGTAGCCGAAAAGGGTTAAAAAAAAATTAAAGCCAATTAATTATATTTAATAATTAAATCTCTTTAATGAAAAATAATAAAAAGTGTTATATAATTAAATTTTCTTTCTTTTTTTTATTCAATTCTCATTGAAAATTAGTAATTATAAAATACATAAAATAATATTTATTAATGAAGAGATCAAAGCATCCTAAGAAAAATAAAGAAAAAAAAATCTTTTATTTTTTGCTTTATTGAACGACACCGTGAACGTTTCGGCTGATTCTTCCGGCCTTCATCAGAACAGGTGTATTGCTTTCCTAGAGCTTAGAGGGGCTCTTGACAACTCCTGACATTCGTCACTTGACATGAGATTTCATATTATTTTACTAAATACAATGGCATTTTTTTTTAAGTTAAGTATCGACCTATTTCTTAATGAATATACATATTCTATATATTGTCTGAAAAATTGCTACACTTGTAAAAAAATTTATTGATTCATTTATTTATCTTAGGACTGGACAAAATACTCAAAAGTAAATATTGGGTATTTGAAATATTAGAGCCCAGTCCTTTTATAAACATATTAAGCTTAATTACATAGTCAAATATAAAATATTGATATTACCATTTCGATCTTTAGATAATTGCTGAGGACAAACATAAAAAAAGTTCTTATTATGTAGATTAATTAGTTTGGTAGTTGTAATATTAAAACAAAATTTCAATAACCGGCTTTTATGTAAATATATAGAAAAATTTAACAGGAAATGGGAACAGACAGTTTGCATATGGACCCCGAAGGGAAGAAGACCACCACCCCCCCGCCCCTAAAGTAAAAAAAAAAAAACAGGTGGGACGAAATGAATATCGCAACTTCCGGGAGTTGGAAGACCATCATCATCATTGATCGTCATCTCATCTCATCTCTCACACCTTCTTCTTTTTTTTTAACTGGACTTGAAAATATCCCATCTCACCCGTTTGGGTTTCTTCTCTCTCTCTCTCTCTTCTTTTTTTCCAATCTAGTTGGGCCACGTTCGGCTATTAATCATTTCAAAATAAGGGGTAGGAAATATAAATTTATTGTAGCTCCAAAAAAGTGATTGGTTTTTTTTTTTTTTTCCTCTCTTCTTCCAAGTTCCCCTCCTCCTACTGAACCAAAATCAATATATGATTAAATACAAGGAGGGAGAGAAGAAGAAGAAGAAGTTGAAGTAAAAAAAAACAAAAGTGAACTAGTTAAAGGCGTTTGTGTGCGTGCACGTGTGTGTGTATTATAAATCCTCTGTATTTTACAGTGTTTTAGTTACGATGTTACTCGCGATTGGAATGCTGCAGTGCCGCTTTTCAAACCGTGCAGGACAAAAGACACAAACACTTCTCTCTTTCATATATGGGGTATGAGTGAGGTTATACCTCCCCCGACACGACCCCAAAGACACTTGCATTGTATAATATTTCGCACTGGGAAACAATCCACGGACATGTGACACGAAAAAGAAGAAAAGATAGATGAGTCAAATAAAATGCATGGAATGAGAGAGAGAAAAAAATAAATAAAAAGACTATAACAACGTCCGTCGGGGACTAAATTTATAAATAATATCGAAAGAAAAAAAAAATAATGTCAATACATTACATTAAAAATAAATAAATAAATAAATAAAATTAAAGAACAAGAAAGACAAGTTTTTTTTTTTTTTATTCATGTCAAAAAAAGAATCGAGAGATCAATCTATCATCTAAATGATCAAAAAAACGCATATTCTAATTAATATTATTATTAAATTAACTGATAGGGCCGAGAGAGAAAAAATAAATGCGTTATGTCTTTATTTAATCAAAATTTTGCTACAGAATTATTTCTAACAGGCCAATGCAATGAAATAATGCCAAGTACGGTGGGAACTTTGGTGGGTAGGTGGCCTCGAAAAACCAGCCCTGTTGCCATCGATACCAACATAAACACCTGAGCGGCCGAGAGGGGAAATTAAAAAAAATATATTTCAAATTATAAAGCTGTAATTACAGTCAGGATTCGAAGGACGTTGCAGCCAAGATATTAAATAAATATTTTGTATTCTCTGACGTTCAGTTATTGTATTTCGTTGGCACGTGATTGTAATGCAAAAAATATACAGTATACAATAGAAAAATTATCACCCTACTCTACCGTAGAAGTTGAACCCAGAACCTCCAGCATTGATGTGCTTTTTGGGCATCAGACTACAATCAGAAGCTTTAAATTTTATACTTGAAAATGTAATAAATATTTATTTTATTGAAGAAATTTTATTTTATTTGGTAAATACTTTATATATTTTTCCATTTATTTTTATTGTAGTTTTGCCTTAATATTGTATTTATATTGTATTAATTTTGCTTTTCATTGTATTAATTTTGATTTGTTTTGGTTTTATTGTATTAATTTTGCTTTCGTTTTGTTACTTTCTCTTACCTATGTATATATGTAATATATATGGGTGATTCTTTTACAAACCGAACACTTTCTGACCGACATGTTTTTGATTTGGATGAAATTTTTTTTACGGGTTCTATAACGAAAAAAAAGATAGCCATCCGCGAGGATTTTCTTTTTTCTTTAATATTTTGGGAAATATCAAGGGTCGAAAATGTGAAAATTTGATGATTTTCTGCTTAGACGCTCACTTTTAAAAATTCATAACTCTGGTTCTATTTGAGCTAGAAAAAAACTTTTTTTACCATTTTAAAGCTAAAAGAGTGAACTTTAAGAAAAAAATTGTTCCACCAAAATTTATTAAAGATTTCACATTGTTATCAACAATTGAAATCTTTAAATCGATTTTTAACAATGGGGCCCCAACTGTATTGCATTTTTATTATAACCATCGCATTCTACGTCGAATTTTATACCGATAACGGTTTTTTAATCGATGGAGAATCAATTAGTACTATTGAAAAAAATCCCGCCAAGTGCTCTCATGCGGTAAAATGACGTCATATCAAAAATAAGAAAAAAAAGTCCGGGGGTATTGAACCACTCTTTCCAAAACTATATTTAGATTTAATGTAGCTTTTATGGTCAAGTAGCTATCGGTTGCACAAGTAGGGCTATTTTTCGATATTTTTTTGCCTAAAAAATGATGTTTTTCGAGAAAAAACTAATTTTGGAGTTAATTACTCGGGATTTTTTTACTTATTCTATTAGAGGTTTTCTTTCTGCACCAAATGACATTCCATTTAGTCTGATCTGATTAGCCGTTCGGAATCTACAGGGGTTTAAACTTTCAAATTAGAATTTACCGCAGCACGGTAAAATAAAATGGTAGGAAAAAAATAAATGGTGAAATCTTTAGCTGAAAACTCATTCTTTCTAACCGTATATTTCCCATAATTATACCTCTTAAGACAGAGGAGTTATTCAAGCCGATAAACTTTTTCGTGCAAAGATTTTTTTTCTTGCCCTAGAGCATGAACGACACAAAAAATCTGGTGTGACAAGCACAGTACACAACTTTCGATTACCGAAGGTAAGAGAAAGTTGTGTGCTGTGCGCCAGTCACACCAGATTTTTTTTATATTGTATTCATTTTGTATTGTTTATATTAATTTTAGAAATATGTAATTTGTAGACGTTTTGGCGCGGCTAAAGGGGCAGAATAAAAAAAAAAAATATTAAAATTTATTTTATTTTAATATAAATAAATTTATAAATAATATTTATTTATTTATCCTTACTCTGCTCTACAACTCGAATCCAATATTCCAGTGAATATTCTAATATTATAGTGCAGATTTATATATTATTATATTTTAATATACATTTGTATATCTTCCTCAGACTTGTTAATTTAGAATTGGATAAAAAAAAAATGGAGCAAAACACTTTCTGTGATGTTATATTAATAAGACATTTGGTTTCGGTTCCGTATTTGAAGCTCTGAAGATGGTTCAAACACGGAACCGAAACGTCAGTCGTGCGGATTAAATAAATAAAGAGAAAAACCTCTCATTTTCTACCCTCCTATTTAAAAAAATAGAAGTATTTTTTTTTTTAACTGTATTTTCTTAATCCAATTTGGAATTAACAGTAAGAAAGCAGAAAAAAAAAAATTTATCTGCTGTTAGTTGTCTTATCGCTGCTAATCACATCATTTAATAAAATAAAAATAAAAAAAATACGTATAGGCCTATATAAAAGAAGAAGGGCCTGGGGGTGACGTTTTTAGGGGATTTAAGAGCAGCCCCGGGGTGGGGAGGTGTTGTTGTTTGGCTGGCGGCCTTCGTTAGGATCGATAGGCGCCGATAAGCGCCGCCTGGCCGGCCGGTCGCCATGGCAACGACAGGACAGCGTCGCGGCGCAGGCGTCGAACGGCAGCGACGCCGCCGCCATTGGCATCAGACGGCCTGCCATATGGACCAGGGAGGATCGTTTCGATGCCAACTCAAGTCCAACTAACAAACATGATCTGTTCATTTTTTTTTTTTTTTTGGCAAGAAAAAGCTATTAATATTCTTTTTCACTCAATGGATCTATTAAATAACACGAAAGAGAGAGAGAGAGCAAAACAAAGGTAAATTCTTTTTTATTTAACGGGTGTTCTTTTCCAAAATATTCATTTTTTTTTTAATAATAGCCTATAGATAATAATTTCGGTAATGTTTTGAATAAAAGGCATTTAGAAATAAATCATCTATCAATTATGTTTGGCTACGCCCGTGAAAAAAAATGAGGAATTTAAGTATTAAAAGACTTTATCAATCATTTTAAAAAATACCGTAAATGTAATATATTTTATAATTCTTTAGGACGGCATTTATAATAAGAACTAGCCGCGTCGCCCCCTGGACCCGCCTCCAGCTGGCTCGGGCCCGCCTACGGCGGACCCTCGTCTTTTTTACTTAATTATGAAAAGAATATTATTATTATTCCATTCCAATTCAGTGCCTGCTTGAGGATTTGTTTACATTCATGGAATACACAAATGAAAAGAATACATAAATATTTCTCTATACATTTCCTATGGGAGAAATCGTAAATTTAAGAATTAATAACTCTAAAAGTTATAGGAATTTCGGGGTGAAAATAATTTTCCTGTAATCCCGAGAAGGTCCTCTTTATGCATATAAAATTTCATTTCAAAATTCCAACGGGAAGTTGCCTAAATAGAGAGTGACAGACGAACGGACCGACAAACAGACAGACAACTTTAATTACTTTAATTGCGGCAAGATACCACTGCCTAGGGATGGTAAATGCCTAAATCCACCTGCTCATGTCCTCAAATTTTAAGATTTCTAGCTCTAGTTTTTCCTATACAATATATAATCACAATTTTGACATCCTACCCGGCAAACCCCACTTTCTGACTGATCATCTGAGTGTTCATTTATTCAAAGAAGATAACGACACCCGAATTTTGGAATTTAGGCTTTCACTGTTGTTATCATTAGTAAAAGAATTAGATTTTCGGTTTAACTGTGGTTTATTTGTAAAAAAATCTTTGCTAAGACACAACTTTCTCTTACCTTGGTAATCAAAAGTTGTGTACTGTGCTTGTCACACCAGATTTTTTGTGTCGACATGTATTTAGTTCCCGGCAGTAGGAAATATTTGAATTCAGGTGTAAAATTTATAAGTATGGGAAAATATTTATATTTTGTTACCATGGCAACCATTTCTCCTATCTTTCCTATGAAGCACAAGAGTAAAGTGTGCTTCAAACAATTTTGAGGGCAAAACGAGAATATACATTTGAAAGAGCATCTAAAAATAATTGATTTTTGAATTTTAATCAAAATCGTTAGAGCGAATTTTGAGAAAATCGAAAAAACTGAAAAAGTACATCAGTAAAGTACTAGTACTCTTGGCCGATTTTGATTAAAAGCTTATTTTGTCGGTCCCGGGGGTGTTTAACTTAAATATAAAATTTCAGCCTCATAGCTCAATTCCTTCATGCTTAGAATTGAACACACACACACACACACAGACAGACAGACAGACACACAGACAGACAGACCATGTCGCGAAAACACTTTTTGGATTCAGGGGACCTCAAACGTGAAGATCCATCAAAATCTCGACAACGAATTTTTGACATGAAACAATATTTTTTATATATATTATATATAATAGGAGAGAAAGTAATAATGTAATGTAATGTAATTTTTACAAATAAACCACAGTTAAACCGAAAATCTAATTCTTTTACTAATAACGACACACGATCCTGACTATCTTCAATGGGATAGAATAAAATGCAGCTGCTTAGTTATTTAATAACAGCAATAATAACTTGATTTGTGGCGTCAACGAGTTCCTCCCCACCACCCACATTGACTACTTTTTCCTTATTAATTCTCATCCTATTATCAGAATAAAAAAAAAAAAAAATCAATTGACTTGTTACCTTTAAACAAATAATAATTATAATTTATGATTTCAAAGAAAAGATTGATTGAAATTTTTATTCTATAAATTGAATTATTCTTTTGTTTTTTCCCAAGGGAATTCACTCAAAAATAAAAAGGGTTTGGGAATCATCGAATTTGTTAATTCCCCCCGCATCATGAAACACCTGTCAATCCGTCTTATGAGTTTATAACATTTAGGTAGGGGCTATCTAAATACACTCGGCTTAAATAAATATATAAATCATTTATTAACTATATTTAATTACATATTGATAACTTTATGGTCATTTTATTATAAATATAATATGTTTTAATAATAATTATTACATTATAAAAATTCCTCGTTATTATATAATAATAAAAGCTCGTTTGACTTGCAAATTATATTCAGAGAGACAACTCAAGGATCTTTAAAAACGTGGTTAAAAAGATATATATTTATTTCGAATATAAATAAATTGACAGAGAGAGAAGTATTATGCTTAAGTAACATGAATTATCTTTCTATGGCCTAAGATGCCGAAGATTTAAAAAAAATGATTGGATTTTATTGTATTGGAATCTTATAAAATCATAGTTCGTTTTATTTTCGTTCTTTAGGTGTCTTTTCATACGTATTTGCAGAATTGTAGCTAAAGAGATTTTTTTTTTGTTTGAAAGATCGGCTGCCTCCTTTCTATTGAATAAATTTTAAAGAATATAAAGTATTCAGTTAGTCTGAAAAATAAATCTGACGTGCAGAAATTAACTTCTAATAGATAATTGTTAAACATACACTGTAAAAAAAAAATCTTAATTTTAGTGTGTTTTGGAATAATAAATTTACAAAATTTATGCGTTCAAATATTTACAACAAAAAATTTTAAAAATTACAATTTTTTTCGAAAAATAGAATATGTATTGTAATTTTACATACATTGTATATTAATTTTCGTTAAACATTGTATTTTTTTCGAAAGCAGTTTGGGAATTCTAAAATTACCACACAATTGCACTCTAATTTTCAAATGTCTCTAAAATTACAATACATTTGTAAATGGTTTTTCAAAGACTTACTAAATTTAGTATGTTTTTGTTTATGTAAATTGCTTACTACACAATTGTAAAATCAACAATATTTTTTTATAGTGTATAAATTACACCTCAAGACCTTTTTATCATGGGGTTGAAATATTATTG
>JAKCPI010000279.1:0-12450 GCA_023213315.1 Euborellia annulipes
GGTCAAGGGTGCGGTGACCTGATACAAATGGAAGCACTCCGATGCCCAAGATAGGCTGGAGATTCAGGGTTCGATTTTCGGAGGGTAAAATAAATATTATTTATAAAATATGTTAAATAATTGTCCCAATCGAGACATTTATTGAATACTAATATAATATTTGATTCAAATAAAATAGATTTAACTATTAAGTTAATATTATAATCTATATACTCATATACACACTTTGTTGCTTGAAACATTATTGATCTACGATTTGCTTCTCTCCCCGTCTAATCAATATATATATTTCCATTTAAATTTCTCAAATATAGGAAGTTTTATTTGTCAATGGCCAAGTTAGTGGTGGCTGATAAAACAATATATGGTATATTATTTAGATTTTATTTTTTTGGAAGCAACTGTAGCTAGCAGTTTCACCATCATCTTCGGCTTTAAAATATAATAATATAGAATATGTACATTTTAATTAATTAGAATAGGGAAGACACTCAACTATATACCTCCTTCATTTAATTAATTTACTTATTTATTTATTTTTCCTTTCTCTGGGAACTAATTTTCTACTATAGGTTACATATATATAATATATTAGGCCTATATATTCTTGTGAGCTTTCTTAATAAAGAATTTGTTATTATAATTGTTGTTTCCTATATTAAAGTCTTACATTTCTAAATCATATTTTCTTATTCTTATTATAATTACCAAATAAAATCCTGTATTCCCTTTTTTTATATTTTTTTCTCACTTTTACCAAACACGGAATGTCGTGTCTGATTGTGATGCTCTATTTTTATAAATAATATATTTATCAAGAGACAGTTTTCGGTGTTTTCTGTAAAGTAGAAGAATTTTAACAATAAATATACATATATATATATATTTACATTATTTTGGCTATAAATAAATAAATGAAATGAATGAATTGATTCTATAAAACTCTACCTAAAACTTTATTAACATATTTCTATAATCTCGAATGCTGTCCTGCTCTAAAGCTCCTTTAAAAGCTGTGTACTGCACATTCAATGACTGCTTAATGTGCAGTTATTCATTTACCAAGTGAGCATACGTGGTTCTGTTCTCTCTCAATATAGTTTCACTATTGTTTATTTTTATTATTAAGCATTCAAAATAAAGTATTACTTATATCTGGGACATCGTTATAGAATACAAAATATATGAAATTATTAGTGAATAATTTCTTTCTATTAAAGAGAGGTTTGATAAAAAAATAATCATTTTTAATATTAGATGAGAAAGTATTAAAAGTAAATTTAATGGGATATAATAATTTTACCAATTTATTATAATTCATTTGAAATTTTAATATTAGTTCTGACAGAGAATAAAATAGACTATGGATATGTAAAATTAATAATCTTCAATCATGAACAATTGCTCTGGACCAGAATGGAATTCACATTTTCTAATTCATTTATATATGAGAAGTCCTCATCAACTATTCTAATAATTGTGATGAGCAATTCACTAATTGATATATATATACCATCCAAGAGAAAAGATATTGGACAATATGGCGGCTACCTGCCATAAGGCTCAAATGCCAGGTAGGCGCCATATTGTCCAATATCTTTTCTCTTGATGGTACTATTCTATCTGACTTCTAATAGAATATATTCATCAAAATTTAATTAAAGTGGCGATTATTAACCTTCCTAGTAATTTTCAAAGAGAGATAATATTGAATATGTAGTCTCATCAGGTCAATAAATTCAATATTAAAATAGTAAAATTTAATATTAATTCGCTTATCGATCTCAACAATATTTTGTATATGAGGAGGATTTTCAATATATTTCAATCTATGTTAAATGCTTTTATTTAACTTGCTTTGTCTAAAATAGACCTATAGTCAATTTTTAAATACTTCTCGAAGAATTAGGCATATGAAATTTTTCAAAATTATTTTCCTTCTTTTTTTTACCAAACAGTTATTTCCTGTTTATAAATTCCAAATTTTTACTTTCGCTTGCCTATATATGTAACATATCTTTATATATAAAATTCTTCTGTACGTGTGTATGTGACTGAACTCCTCCTAAACGACTGAACCAATTATGATGAAATTTTCTGTGTATGTTTGTGAGACTCCCGGACAGGTTTTGTTTCACAAATAACAATAAGTTAATGAGTAATTAACCGTTAAAATAAGAAAAAATAAAAATTAGGAGAAATGGTTGCCATGGTAACAAAATATAAATATTTACCCATGTTTTCGATTTTTTTTTATTTATTTACATTTTGAATTGTAAAATATCGGCGTGTCTGTGTACCGGGAGAGTCCCGGAAAGGATATTATTCACAAAAAATCTTAAGTTCATGAATAATTAACCGTTAAAATAAACTCTATATATAAAAATGAAAAGGGAAAATGTATGTACCGGTATGTATATAAGCCGAAGGCGAGCAGGGGGGTCCAGGGGGCGCAGCCCCACCCTAGACGGAAAGCCCCGCCGAAGGCGGGGCTCGCGTCTAGTATATATATATATATATATATATATAGTTCCGGGGTGACCGAGCCGGAGCTCGGTCTTTTTTTTATATTGATAAAATTGTAAAAAACTAAAAAAAGGACATCAGTAAAGTACGAATACTCGAGGGGCGCAATTTGATTTGTATAGAAGAAATAAGAAGAAAATATTTAAAAGAAATTATTATATAACGAGATAAATAACTTGCTCCTCAATGGAAACATCAATAAAAACACCAAAATAAGAAGTAACAGTCGAGGGAGAGCTTTGAGGAATAGCAACATTACTGGGTGGATACTTAGAGGAAGGAGACAGTGCCTCATAAGAAAACTTTAATCATGAGATATAAGAGAGTTGCCCAGGAAATGCGTCAGCCTGGAGACAATTAAAAATTATTATTTTCAATAAAATTAATTAATAATAATCAGAAATTAGTATTTTAATATTATAATTTAAATAATAGGTATATTTCTACTAATTGGCCTTTTGACATTATTAAATTAAATACATTGTTAGTAATTATTGATATAAAAAATTAAATTTACAAAATTGCACATTAATTGAATTTTAATATTCGTGGAGAGATAAATCTGTGGGTCCAGAGTAAAGAGAGGGGAGGGTTTGACCAGGAAGCAAGCCCACTAGGCTTTGAATATTATAAAACCTTTAAAAGGAAAATTAGAAAAAGCTAATAAAGTACACCAGTAAGGTACTACTACTCGAAGTGTCCTGAAGATGAAACGTAGCGCAATTTGTTTTTTTATCCCGGAAATAGCAAACATTTAAAAATTGAAAGAAATCTTCAAAGGGAATTTCGAGAAAATTGGGAAAAACTAATAAAGTACACCAGTAAGGTACTACTACTCGAGGTTTCCTGAAGATGAAACGTAGCGCAATTTGTTTTTTATTCCGGAAATAGCAAACATTTAAAAATTGAAAGAAATCTTTAAAGAGAATTTCGAGAAAATTGGGAAAAACTAAAAAAGTGCACCAGTAAGGTACTAGTACTCGAGGTGTCCTGAAGATGAAACGTAGCGCAATTTGTTTTTTTATCCCGGAAATAGCAAACATTTAAAAATTGAAAGAAATCTTTAAAGAGAATTTCGAGAAAATTGGGAAAAACTAATAAAGTACACCAGTAACGTACTAGTACTCGAGGTGTCCCGAAGATGAAACGTAGCGCAATTTGTTTTTTTATCCCGGAAATAGCAAACATTTAAAAATTGAAAGAAATCTTTAAAGAGAATTTCGAGAAAATTGGGAAAAACTAATAAAGTACACCAGTAAGGTACTAGTACTCGAGGTGTCCTGAAGATGAAACGTAGCGCAATTTGTTTTTTTATCCCGGAAATAGCAAACATTTAAAAATTGAAAGAAATCTTTAAAGAGAATTTCGAGAAAATTGGGAAAAACTAATAAAGTACACCAGTAACGTACTAGTACTCGAGGTGTCCCGAAGATGAAACGAAGCGCAATTTGTTTTCTATCCCGGAAATAGCAAATATTTAAAAATTGAAAGAAATCTTTAAAGGGAATTTCGAGAAAATTGGGAAAAACTAAAAAAGTGCACCAGTAAGGTACTAGTACTCGAGGTGTCCAAAAGATGAAACGTAGCGCAATTTGTTTTGTATCCCGGAAATAGCAACTATTTAAAAATTGAAAGAAATCTTCAAAGGGAATTTCGAGAAAATTGGGAAAAACTAAAAAAGTGCACCAGTAAGGTACTAGTACTCGAGGTGTCCTGAAGATGAAACGTAGCGCAATTTGTTTTCTATCCCGGAAATAGCAAACATTTAAAAATTGGAAGAAATCTTTAAAGGGAATTTCGAGAAAATTGGAAAAAACAAAAAGTGCACCAGTAAAGTACTAGTACTCGAGGTGTCCTGAAGATGAAACGTAGCGCAATTTGTTTTGTATCCCGGAAATAGCAACTATTTAAAAATTGAAAGAAATCTTTAAAGGGAATTTCGAGAAAATTGGAAAAAACAAAAAGTGCACCAGTAAAGTACTAGTACTCGAGGTGTCCTGAAGATGAAACGTAGCGCAATTTGTTTTGTATCCCGGAAATAGCAACTATTTAAAAATTGAAAGAAATCTTCAAAGGGAATTTCGAGAAAATTGGAAAAAACTAAAAAAAGTACACCAGTAAAGTACTAGTACCCGAATTTTCCCAAACATGAGACCTAGCACAATTGCATATTTGGACCACAAATAGTATATATTTAAAATTTGATAAAAATCGTTAGAGCCGTTTTCGAGAACTGATATGCATATAAACAAACAAACAAACAAACGTACATTGCTCGTTTAATATAATTAGATTAGATTAGATAGATTAGATATATATATATAGAAAGTATCGCGATCATGTCAAAAATTCGACGTCGAGTTTTTGATGGATATACACGTTTTGAGGTCCCCTGAATCGAAAAAAAGTGAGTCCCGCAAATTGGTCTGTATGTGTGTGTGTAACGATTTTAACTACGTACCAGAGCGAAATTTAATATTTAATTTAGATACTCTTCTGGACAGTTAAAATAAGCTTTTGAAGAAAATCGGCGAAAAAAAGTACTTTACTCAAGTACTTTTTCATTTTTTGGAATTTCTCAAAATGGTCTCTAACAATTTTGATTAAAAAAATTAAAAAATAATAAAAAAAAAAAAAAAAAAAAAAAAAAAAAATTTTGATTAACATTCAACTATTTTTTAGATGCTCTTTAAAAAGTATATCAGTAAAATTTTTCGTGAAAATTCTTTGAAGCACACTTTACTGATGATGTAGGCATAGTATTTTTTTTTTCAAATTCATTTTCTGGCTCCTCCTACCATAGAGCCAATGTTGCCCTCGGGGCTTGGTGTAGGGGTTAGCGTTCCTAGTATACCAAAAGTCGCGGGTTCGGACCCCAGGCAGTCCGATGATTTTATTTAAGCCATTTGGATACCAAATGGGAAACTAAATATAACTCGACACAAACAAATCTGGTGTGACAATCACAGTACACAACTTTCGATTACCAAAGGTAAGAGAAAGTTGTGTTTGTTTTTTCCCTTCACAAGAACTAGGAGGTTGAAATTTTATATATAAGTTAAACACCCCCGGGACCGGGAAAATAAGCTTTTAATCAAAATCGGCCAAAGAGTACTAGTACTTTACTGATGTACTTTTTCAGTTTTTTTCGATTTTCTCAAAATTCGCTCTAACGATTTTGATTAAAATTCAAAAATCAATTATTTTTTAGATGCTCTTTCAAATGTATATTCTCGTTTTGCCCTCAAAATTGTTTGAAGCACACTTTACTCTTGTGCTTCATAGGAAAGATAGGAGAAATGGTTGCCATAGTAACAAAATATATATATTTTCCCATGTTTATAAATTTGACATTTTAAATTCTAATATATTGGCGGAAACTAAATATATTTCGACACGAAAAATCTGGTGTGACAAGCACAGAACACAACTTTCGATTACCGAAGGTAAGAAAAAGTTGTGTGCTGTGCGCCAGTCACACCAGATTTTTGTGTTAATTGATTTTGTCACTTTATATGTGATTGGAAATATTTTTGTGTGTTTATATAAAATTTATAATGTTTGTGCAATGCGTGTGATAGCCACATGATTTCTAGTTTGAATAAAAATTGTATTGATGAATCAACTTGTGTGCATTCAAAAACTATATGAATATTTGATTCCACAACTGAGTAATTCGATCGATGATGAATTTTTTGTAAACATGTCATAATTTATAACTGAACTGACCACCATCAGTCAAATTTAACTTTACATAATATCGGAGACAAAAAAAATCCTTATTACTTTCAAATTTTAATCCTCTAGGACAGAGTTTCCCAACCTTTTGAAATCCACGGCACCCCTACGAACCGTTGGGAATAACATTGCACACTAGGGGCACCCGTCCTCGAATTTAAAAAAAAAATTAAGTTTAATATGTAAATTTACCTACTTATTTGACTATATATTTACAGGTATAACTTACTCATAGAAAAATTTTTCTTTACTAGACCAAGATTTTGTTTTATTTAAGAAATGAAATTTTAATTTTAATTGCTTGGGAAAAGACCATTCATGGTCAAATATTACGAGTATTATATAATTTTGACATTGCTGACCATGGGCGTAGCCAGGGGAGGCAGGGAGGGGGCCTTTGCCCCCCCTGGCTTGCCCTAAAAATAAAAAAAAAAAAATATAAATAAAAGCAGCTTGTGGTTTTTTTCTTGGACGTATTTTGACAGGTACCAATTACCAAATTCCGCCTGGTGTGATGAGAGCGATGAATCTGGGTCCTGATTTCTCCAAAGTATACAAAAGTTAAACAAAATGTATTGGATATTATATGTGACACTGAATACCACCTTGCATATCTACAAGATCCCGTAATGAGAGGAACATTAAAGAGGAAGGTCATCTGTGTTATGAATAATTATTTAAACAAGATGGAAAATTTTAAACAAATAGGAGATCAAAACCATAAGTTACAGCAAGTAATCAAAAAAGACATTATAGAGGCACGTAAATTCAAGAAGAAGAATGCAGATAAAATAATATTTTTGAAGGCTGACAAGTCTCAGAATGTCGTTATTTTTGACAAACAACAATACAATCAAAAAATGAAAGATATTTTATCTGAAGATAAATATAAGAAACTGGATAAAGATAAGAACCCCCTACTTAATATCGAAAAAAACATTAACTCACATCTTAAAATGCTATATGACCGGGAGATGATTGATAAAGCCACATATAATTCTATACAGGCAAAAAACACGAACGTTGGTCAGATGTACGGCACAATAAAACTGCACAAGGATGGACATCCCCTACGAAACATAATATCAAGTTGCAACACGCCTAATTGTAAGATGAGTAAATACTTGTCGAATATATTGAAGAACATTGTTTCTTATAGTCATCGGGTAAAAAATTCATATGAAGCACTGGAGAAGATACAAACGATTACTATAAGAGACAATGAAATAATGATAAGCCTGGATATTGTCTCCTTGTTTCCAAGTCTCCCCTAGAGAGGCTTAAGACCATTATTATTAATAAGTGGCAAGAAATTGAACAATTTACTAGTATTGCTCTCGAAGAATTTTTGTTGACCTTTGATTACTGCGTTCACTCAAATATATTCACATTTGACGGCGAACTTTGGAAGCAGGCAAAAGGTAGCCCTATGGGGTCATCGATTTCATCTGTGCTTGGCGATATATTAATTGATGATATCTATCATGAAGTAATGTCGAAATATAATCCAAATATCATTCTTTTGTATGTTGATGATTCATTTGGTGTGTTCAGGAACGATTGTATTGAACAACTTGTTATTGATTTGAACAAATATGACAATTCTATTAACTATACTATTGAGAAGGAAGTTAACAATCAAATAAATTTCCTGGATTTGACCATACATAGAGAACACGAACAATTAGTTTGTGATGTTTACACAAAACCA
The DNA here is from genome assembly GCA_023213315.1 of Euborellia annulipes. Taxonomy (NCBI): domain Eukaryota; kingdom Metazoa; phylum Arthropoda; class Insecta; order Dermaptera; family Anisolabididae; genus Euborellia; species Euborellia annulipes. The sequence goes on from JAKCPI010000279.1 coordinate 7,976, forward strand.
TCAAAATCATGCAGAACACTCAACTATCATTCCATGCATACCAATAGACAAAAGAAGAATATAATATATAATGAGTTGCGCAGGATTACTAAGATTAGCCATCCTAAATTTGTTGAAAAGAACATTTCTATGCTCAAATCTAAGTACATCAAGAATGGATATCCTGGTCAGTTTATCGACGATATAATTACTAATTATATGAATAACCGCAACATGACACGCGTACCCGCTGAAAGGGAAAAAGTTAAAATATCTGGTTCCATACCATACATAAAGGGGTTATCGGAAACTCTTAAACAACTCTTTGATAAAAATAACGTTTTTCTCACATATAGAATGGAAAAACCATTGAAATCCATTTTCAACAACAAGCAAAAACAAGACATCATGGACATTGTTGGCGCAGTTTACAAAATAAAGTGTAAAACATGTGATGATGATAATAAAGAGACTTTATACATAGGTGAAACAGGAAGAAAATTAAAATTCAGATTGTCTGAACATGGCAGAGATTGTCATCGTGATAATGCCCTTACTGCTCTTCATGCACATTGTAATGACCATGATCACACGTTTGACTTAGAGGGTGCTCAAGTCATACAAGTCAAAACCAACAGCAAAAAGAGGAAGACGATGGAATCCATTATGATAACCATGCACGTCGACAAATGTGTTAACTATAAAACAGACTATATACACATGATGTCTAATTATGGCCAGATTTTACGAAGACTATGAATATATTATACAAGTATTTTTTGAATTATCCCGCCATAGGTTTAAAAAATAAAAAAAAAAAAATAAATAAAATATTATCAATTAGAATTATTAATATAATTCAAAAAGGAATGATTTATGTGTGTAGGTTTTGGATAAAATATTGTAAATACTATCTCGATGTGATGTTGTCGATAATTATATTAAGTATGTTGCCTGTCTTTTTATCAATTCTATTTGTTTTTGTTGCTAATATCTGTCAGTTTAGAACACACCTGACGTACAGAAATTAAGTTCGATAATAATTAATTTGAATCATAAATAATATAAAAATAATTGTTAAAACATATACATTACACCTCAAGACCTTTTGTTATGTGGATGAACTTTTGGGTAAATATTAGAATAACACATTAATTTCTGTTAAATTAATTTCAATTTTATTTTTATAAAAAAACAAAATAGTGTGTCTTTCCATTGACGTATTTATATTTATAAATTTATAACGGAATATTTTTCAAATTGCCATAAAAAAGAATTTTGACTAATTATAATTATCTTGTATTATATATGTATGTATTGTTTCAGTTCTGATGATGGCTCTCATGGTGGCCGAAACATGATAGCGCGTCTGTTAACCAAAAATAAATATTATTGAAAAATTTAGTGTTTTTTAATAATTAAAATAACGACATACTACCTGTCAAAATACGTCCAAGAAAAAAACCACAAGCTGCTTTTATTTATTTAAATTAATTTGGACTGCATCCACCATTTTATCAAAAAAAAAATATAATTCGTAGAGAAGTTGCTGTTGATGTTATGGAATGGAAAAAAAGGTATGAAAAGGCGCAGCAAATGTTGAGAGCTCTGGATAAAGAATGCCGAAAAGGAGACGTTTTTGGACAAAATTTATTCGTCCATCTTAAGTTCTGTTAGTTTTAAGTTAATTCAGGGTCAAAAGTTGTCATTGTTGTTTTGGCATGTTTGTGAGCATGTATATTTTTTTATAAAACAGGGCGAGTGTCAATACTTGTGAGTGTCTATAAGATAAACAGATTATCTTATAGACACTCACGAAAAAAACATTGACACTCGCCTGTTTTTATAAAAAAATATACATGCGCACAAATACGTGCCAAAACAACAATGACAACTTTGTGCCTAATTAATTTATAAGCCAACGAGGACTGAAGATGGACGAATAAATTTTGTCCGAAACGTCTCCTTTTCGGCATTTGGCATCCAAAGGCTCTCTTCATTTGTTGCACCTGTACTTATTCTTTTTCCATTCCATAAAAAAAAATAAACAAATATATATTTCCCATTGGGAATTTTTTTAACGCCGCAATCCACTACATTAATTTAATTTTTTTTTAATTTAAATAAATAATTAATAATCTATGTATATATTAATTGCAAACCTCCCCTCTAGCTCTAATGAGGGGTTGCCCCCCCCCTAACAAGATGTCTGGCTACGCCCATGTTGCTGACACTCTTACTGGACTATTGCAATCAGTTACTTTGTCCATTCAGCCTACACTTCAAAATCTCTTCTCAGTTAAATCTGGTGTGACTGGCGCATAGCACACAACTTTCTCTTACCCTTCGGTAAGAGAAAGTTGTGCACCGTGCTGGTCACACCAGATTTTTTTGTCGAGATATATCGAAGGTTTCCGATAGCACCTTAGTTTCAAACTTGCATTTTAAATGTTGACTGCTTGAAATAAACTATGGTTATTTTTCAAAATTTTAATCTCATATTTGGACATTTTATACACAATATAGAATCGTAAATAAATACAAAATTTCATAAGAATTGGAAAAAAAAATTTTAAATGCGTAAAAAGTTCCAAAGGGGACCTCTTGAATCGAAATTAACATACAAACTCTTATAGGAAATTAACATTAGGCCTATGAGAGAAGGCGGAGAGACAGGCGATAATGTTTTGCAAGTGAGAGAGAGAGAGATATATGTTTTCTCCTAAGCAATTAAAGACAATAAATAAAAATAAAATAAATGGGAATTTAAATAATAATTGATTTTTAATCTAATAAAAAGAAAAAGATTTAAATTCCGTTACCATGGCAACCAGTTCTATCTTTCCTATGAAGAACAAGAGTAAAGTGGTCTTCAGAAGATTTCAACGGCAAAATGAGAATATACATTTTAAAGAGCATCTAAAAAGTAGTTGATTTATGAATTTTAAAAAAATCCTTGGAGGGAATTTTGAGAAAATCAAAAAAAACTGAAAAAGTACATCAGTAAAAAGTACCAGTACTTTTTGGCCGATTTTGTTCAAAAAAGCTTATTTTGAGATTCTTCAAAGGTACCTAAGTTAAATATAAAATTTCAACTGGTAGCTCAATTCCTTACTGCTGAAAATCTGTCCACACATACAGACACACGCACACACACACATACATACACACACACACAGACCACCATGGGGACCACTTTTTTGGACTCAGGGGACTAAAACATGTATATCCATCAAAATCTCGACATCGAATTTTTGACATGATCGCAATATTTCTCTCCTATATATTTCATATATAGGGTACGAGAAAGTAAAAAGACATAATTACAAGGATTATATTAATTAATTAAACAACAAGCAAAAAAATTTAAAACAAAAATATTATATTAATTATAACTTTATTTCGCAAATGAAACAAAAATGTTAATTTGAAAAAACTTTGTTCGAAGTCAATCAGAAATAATAAATGATTATTTGTAATTTTGTTTGAATAATACCCTATAGCTTTTGTTTTGTGTTTTTAAAGTAAAAATAAAAGTTGAAAGTTTAATTAAACTTGTTGGGAAAATAAATATTTTCTTTTAATAATGAATATCTTTTTTTTATTTATTATTAAAATATATAATGATTAGAGACCGGATTTTAAGGCAAAATGTTTATTGCTCAATTTTATAAGCAACCATTAGATATTTAATTTTATACGAATTAGGAAAACTAAGTGTATTGAGATTGCATTTTTATGCTTTTTTTTCCTTTTTTGAGTTTTCATGCTTTTTTCCCTTTCATGCTTATTTGAACTTATTTTACGAATATTTATAAATTTTTTTTTTTTTTATTAAAAAAACACACTTTTTCCCATTCACACACGCATACACCAGGGACGTATATAAGGAGGGGTGAGGGGGCCCGCCTCCAAAAAAAAATTCAAAAACCCCCCAGTGCGAAAAAATATAGCCCTGAAAAAAAAATTTTTCATCAGGGTGAAAAAATTTGGTTCCGGAAAAACAAAATTTTTTGCAATTTTTCTTTAAAAAGTTTGTATACGCCATTGGTATGGAGTAAAAATTGCTTATTAGATGCTTTTTTTCAACCTTTATGCTTATTTAACAACTTATTATTCAAGATTTTTATGCTTTTTTTACACTTTTTTTCCATTTTTTATGCTTTTTTGTCCGGTCTCTAATAATGATGATAAGACTTTTTTTAGCAGTTATTATTATTCAATAAAAATTGATTAGCGTACTACCTCCTATACTTCAAACGTCGGAGGCCCGGACCCAGGCAGTCCGATGATTTTACGTGGGCCGTATTTAGATCGCCAGATGGCTTAAATAGAAATGCCCGAACCCCAAATTGACATATTAATTACAACGGTTATCGTCAAAGTCTTATATGGCCTAAGTTGCCGAAAAGACTGTGTGAATAAGTGTGTGTGAGTGGGAGTGTGAATGAGAAAAAGTGTGAATATTTAAAAAAAAAAAAAAAAAAAAAAAAAAA
>JAKCPI010000280.1:0-13947 GCA_023213315.1 Euborellia annulipes
CCATCATCAGGGCTACAATCAATAACAGAAGAAGCGAGTGAGTTTACAGTCAAAAAAAAAAAGAATTTTGTTTTCTTACATCACATGCGCACAAAATTGACAATTAATTACAATAAAATTAATGATAAATTTAACAAACATAAGTTATATGCATTACAAGGTACAGTAAAATAAAAATATATACTGTATGAAGCGTGTCTACAAAATTCCCAAAATGTCGAATGGCACAATCGTATAACTTATTTGTTGCCATTTCAGGACCAATAGGCTATGCGAGGAATTCAAAGGTTAGATTGACACGAGCTCTCTATGAAACAAATCTAATTATATTAACGAGCAATGTACGTTTGTTTGTTTGTTTTATTTATATGCATATCAGTTCTCGAAAACGGCTCTAACGATTTTTTTATCAAATTTTAAATATATGCTACTAGCTTGTGAATTTAAATATGCAGTGTGCTAGGTCTCATGTTTGGGAAAATTCGGGTACTAGTACTTTACTGGTGTACTTTTTTTAGCGGTTTTCCAATTTTCCCAAATTCCCTTTAAGATTTCTTTCAAATTTTAAATATTTGCTATTTCCGGGATAAAAAACAAATTGCGCTTCGTTTCATCTTCAGGACACCTCAGTACTAGTACCTTACTGGTGTACTTTATTAGTTTTCCCAATTTTCTCGAAATTCTCTTTAAAAGATTTCTTTCAATTTTTAAATATTTGCTATTTCCGGGATAAAAACAAATTGCGCTTCGTTTCATCTTCAGGACACCTCAGTACTAGTACCTTACTGGTGCACTTTATTAGTTTTTCTCCCAATTTTTCTCAAATTCTCTTTAAAGATTCTTTAATTTTTAAATATTTGCTATTTCCGGGATAAACAAATTGCGCTTGTTTCATCTTAGGACCACCTCGAGTACAAGTACTTCTGGTGCACTTTTTTAGTTTTCCCAATTTTCTCTGAAATTCTCTTTAAAGATTTCTTTAATTTTTAAATATTTACTATTTCAGGGATAAAAAAACAAATTGCGCTTCGTTTCATCTTCAGGACACCTCGAGTACTAGTACCTTAATGGTGTACTTTTTTTTTATTTATTTATTTATTTATTTATTTATTTACAACGATGATCCCATACAGACATTCTGTCCAGTTACATGGGAACGCAAAACATACAAAAAAACACATATATATTAATATATATATATATATGTATACATATATCAAATACAAAGAAAAATACATAGGAAATATAAAATATGCATAATACATATGTATTCACACACTCATCATAAAAGCCTACATATTAGTCTCTCTCACTGCATACTCAGAAATCATTTTAAAAATGGGAGATCTTTCCCCCATTCTTGTCCTACTAGATCTGAGATAGAAGAGTGACCCCGACCTCAGAGCGAACGCTGGGACTCTGAAGCCTATTTTAGCTAGCAATTCGCTACAATCCCAGCGGTCGCCCAAAAGGTCGCACAAGTTCTTATAAATGGAGTCACTCCTCCTCTCAGATAAACTATTAATCTCGAACATTTCGAGAAGTTGTTCATAAGGGACATGCACAGCAGGAAGGCCAAACTTCACAAAAAATAAGTATTTAAGAAAAACTTTCTGCACTCTCTCAATCATACCGATTTGAGCGGCAAAGATAGGATCCCAAATCAAGGGAACAAACTCTAGTTGAGACCTTATTAAGGAGAAGTACAAAGTTTTCAGGGTTTTCATATTTTTAAAATGTCTACAGTTTCTCTTAACCAATCCCAACATCCTGTAGGCTTTATTTACAATTGCTTCAATATGACCCAAAAATGAGAGACCTGAATCAAAAACAACCCCAAGATCATTCACCGAGTCCACCCTTCTCACCAGTGAATTTTTAATATAATAATTACAGATGTTAATAGATTTTTTTTTGGTGTAAGAACAGACTACACATTTATCCAAGTTTAGAGGAAGCAAGTTTTCATTACACCACTCATGTATAGAGCTTAGTGCACGATGTAGTTTCGCGCAGTCCTCAGGATCTTCAATTTTACAAAAAATTTTGAGATCATCGGCGTACAAAAGAAATTTGCAGCCATGTATCTTGTATGTTAGATCATTAATATACAAATTAAAGAGTAGTGGACCCAGCTTCGAACCCTGAGGTACCCCAGAATCTGCCACAAACTCAAAAGAGGTTTGATTTTTAAACAAAACATACTGTCTTCTTTGTTGTAAATATGAGTTCAACAAATCACTTATAGGATCACTTATACCATAAAGTTTAAGCTTAGAATAGAGTATTTCATGATTGACAGAGTCAAAAGCTTTGGAAAAGTCAAGGTATATACAATCAACCTGTTGACCGTCATCAAGGCAATTAGTAACATATTCAGTGAAAACAGACAGATTAGTCAACACTGATCTTTTCGGAATGAAACCATGTTGATGCTCCGAAAAATATTTCAAAATATAATGCATGACATGTTTGTAAATAATGGTTTCAAAAACTTTTGCAAAGGGAGACAGAAGTGCGATTGGCCTATAGTTGGACACTACACTCCTGTTCCCCTTTTTATAAACAGGAATTATTGCAGTCAGTTTCCAAAGATCAGGGAAGATTCTAGATTTTAAAGACAGGTTGAACAGATAACACAGAGGCAAAAGAAAAAGATCACAACACCCTTTAACCACATAGGAAGGGAATCCCATCGTGACCTACAGATTTTTTAGATTTTAAATCTAATATTGCAGATTTTATATCAAACATAGAAATTTCCCTTAAGTTTAATACATTATAAAAATCTTTGAAATTTCCAATACAAGAATTGAATAGCCGACCATTATTATTATTATTATATACAGAGCGAAAGTGATTAGCAAAACCATCACAAATCATTTTAGTATTGGTGGTGTCCACATCATTGATTATAAAGTGGTCACACGTTGAATGTGAAGATTTTTTGCTATTTATAAAACTCCAAAATGATTTAGGATTTGAGTTTAAATTTTGTTCAATTTTCCTAATATATTTCACATATAAAGATTTATTCATGATATGAACTTCCCTTCTTAGTCTCTCAAAAGCTAGCCTATCAACAGTTCTACCCCTTTTTCTGAATTTTTTCCTCAATTTAGATTTTTTTTTAATTTTATTAATTAATGCTTGGTTGTACCAACTAGGATAAGTTGAACTGAACATTTTCCTGACTGGAAAACATTGCTCCAATAAATTATGTACAAGAGCATAAAATATATCCACTGCTCTATTAACATCCTTTTCAGCATACAAAACAGTCCAATCAATAACAGACAGAAATCTATAAAACAGTTCGAAGTTACCTTTTTTAAAATTAAAACTTAGATTTTTAGGGTTGGACAAATGAAAAATTCTTTTGTTGTTATTAACTGAATTTAAATTACAGAGTTCAATAGTAGAGTGGCGGATGAAAGGTATCAATCCTCGACAGGGAGATGTACTCTACTTCCACCCACATACATCTCTCGAATTACACAATACCAGGTCCAAAAGTCTTTTCCACATTTATTTACTACGTTGTTCAGCGAGAAAAGTCCATTATATTCCATAAATAATTTCAATCTTGAACATCGGCCACAGGGAGGAAGAATCCAGCAACTCCATAGAAGTCGAGATTTAAATCACCAGCAATAATCAATTTTAGAGGCATCCTCGAAGTTGAAGAGTTCAAAGTTGTTGTAAAATTTCTCTCCTCCTCAATATAGGAGAATTTGGTCGAAAGATAAACTGCACAAATGTAGATTATCAGATCCCTTATTATCATTAACTTGACTCCATGCTAGAGTTGTGGCACACTCAGTGTGGTGTTATTCTCTGAGGCGTACAACCTCAACTAGACAATTTACTTCTATCACAGGCTCACTCCACCCCTCTCTCCTACCGAAATAAGAGGATCACGATCTTGACTTCTGTAAAGGCTGCCTCAATGTTTCAGGAAATATTTCGGAATTTCGAAAGTTTCTTTGATTTAGCCAAGTTTCAGACAAGCAGACTATTCTAGGATTTTTCTTCATGGCATCTTTCAATTGAAATTCTTCACATTTGGTACGGAGTCCTCTCACGTTCTGATAATAAATTAGCAGACTGCTCCCCCTGATTTATCTCGTTTTTTTGGTTCAGAAGATTTCACCTTCCCTAAAAAAGGGTTTAAATAAAATGCCCTCCGGCCATACATCCTGATGATGAGCCTTATTGAAATCACTTGAGTCAATCAGAAGATGGAAAGATGCATAGAATTCCCAGTATTTCTGTTTTAACAGTTTATTTAACTTTCGGTTAACAGTTTAACCTATCATTTAACAGGAAACTCTCCAAGTCCTGCGCTGTGGTAGAAGGATTCAATCTAGACACGAATAATCCTTTTAGGTGCCGTTCTTGCTACCTTCAATGCATCAGACCCTATTTATCACTTTATTAGTTGGTTTCTGATTTTCTCGAGATTCTCTTTTGAAGACTACTTTCAAATTTCAAATATTTCCTATTTCAGGGATAAAAACAAATTGCGCTTCGTTTCATCTTTTGGTACCTCGAGTACTAGTACCTTACTAGGTGTACTTTATTAGTTTTCCCAATTTTCTCGAAATTCTCTTTAAAGATTTCTTTCAAATTACAAATATTTGCTATTTCCGGGATAAAAAACAAATTGCGCTTCGTTTCATCTTCAGGACACCTCAATTGCAAAGTACTTTAATAAGTTGTACTTTTTTTAGTTTTTTCCCAATTCTCTCGAAATTCTCTTTAAAGATTTTCTTTCAATTTTTAAATATTTGCTATTTCCGGGATAAAAAACAAATTGCTTTACGTATCATCTTCAGGTTACCTCGATTACAAGTACTTTACTTGGTGCATTTTTTTAGTTTTTCCCCAGTTTCTCGAAATTCTCTTTAAAGATTTCTTTCAATTTTTAAATATTTGCTATTTTCCGGGATAAAAAACAAATTGCGCTTCGTTTCATCTTCAGGACACCTCGAGTACTAGTACCTTACTGGTGCACTTTATTAGTTTTTCCCAATTTTCTCGAGAGAATTCTCTTTAAAAGATTTCTTTCCAATTTTAAATCTTGCTATTTCCGGGATAAAAAACAAATTGCGCTTCGTTTCCATCTTAGGTTTTTACCTCGAGTACTATTGCCTTACTGGTGAACTTTATTAGTTTTCCCAATTTTTCTCGAAATTCTCTTTAAAAAATTGCTTTCAATTTTTTAAATATTTGCTTCTATTTCCGGGATAAAAAATCTAAATTGCGCTACGTTTCATCTTCGGGACACACCTCATTTTACAAGTACTTTACTGAATGGTGCACTTTTTTAGTTTTTTTAATTTTCTCGAAAATTACTCTTTAAAGATTTCTTTCAATTTTAAAATATTTGCTATTTCCGGGATTATTTTCAAATTGCGCTTCGTTCGCTCATCCAGGACACCTCGAGTACTAGTACCTTACTAGGTGTACTTTGTTAGATTTCCCAATTTTCTCGAAATTCTCTTTAACGATTTCTTTCAATTTTTTAAATGACTTGCTATTTCCGGGATAGAAAACAATTGCGCTCACGATTTCATCTTCAGGAAACCTCAGTACTAGTACTTTACTGGTGTACTTTATTAGCTCTATTTTCGTTTTTAAAGGTTTTTATAATATTCAACCGCTAGTGGGCTTGCTTCTGGGTCCATCTCCCTCTCTTTACTCTGGACCCTACAGATTTATCTCTCCACGAATATTAAATTCAATTAATGTGCAATTTTGTAAATTTAATTTTTTATATCCAATATTACTAACAATGTATTTAATTTAATAATGTCAAAAGGCCAATTAGTAGAAATATACCTTTAATTTAAATTATAATATTAAAAATACTAATTTCTGATTATTATTAATTAATTTTATTGAAAACAATAAATTTTAATTGTCTCCAGGCTGACGCATTTTTCTAAGGCAACTACTCTTATATCTCATGATTCTAATGTATTCTTATGAGGCACAGTCTCCTCCGCCTCTAAAGTATCCACCAGCAATGTTGCTATTCCTCAAAAGCTCTCCCTGGACTGTTACTTCTTATTTTGGTGTTTTTATTGATGTTTCCATTGAGGAGCAACGTTATTTATCTCGTTATATAATAATTTCTTTTAAATATTTTCTTATTTCTTCTATACAAATCAAATTGCGCCCCTCAGTATTCGTACTTCACTGATGTACTTTTTTTAGTTTTTTTACAATTTTATCAATATAAAAAATGTAGTAAGGAAGAAAGAAAAGAGCGATTGCAGCTAGGTTTATTTCGTTTAATAATCACTTAAGCCGACGTTTCGGTCAGATATACGACCATCATCAGGGCTACAATCAATAACAGAAAGGAGCGAGTGAGTTTACAGTCAAAAAAATTTTGTTTTCTTACATCACATGCGTACAAAATTGACAATTAATTACAATAAAATTAATGATAAATTTAACAAACATAAGTTACAACAAGGTACACAAATAAAATAAAAATATATAACAACCTGAAGCGTGTCAACAAAATTCCCCAAAATGTCGAATGGCACAATCGTATAACTTATTTGTTGCCATTTCATAAGGACCAATAGGCTATGCGAGTCAAGGTTAGATTGACACGAGCTCTCTATGAAACAAATTTATATATTAAATTAAAAAAGGAGATATTATTTTTAGAATAGAAATTATCTAAATCCATTTGATTAAATGATTAAAAATACTATATTTATATACATAGAATTTTATATTGGCCGTAAAAGACCTTAATAGAATCAATTTGTTACAAAATGTTTCTATATAGTAGTATTGTGGATTTAAAGTCCTTTTTTGAATTCACGGTATTATTTTTAAAAATATAAATTGACTCCAGGGTCAATCTCTTAAATGTGTTTGTCTCAAAACCTAATATTTTGACCGAGTCAAAGTCGAAACTATGATCTTCTTCTATGGCATGAGCCGCTAGGGCGACGTGGACCTCATTGTTCTTAATATTAGTTTTGTGTTGCGACATTCTCTTGTTCAGGTATTGTTGCGTCATTCCGATGTAACATAGGTTACAATCCTGGCATTCCACTTTATAAACCAGGTTGCTATTTTGAAGATGCGGGGTAGGTGTTTTATTATTATACATAAAGGCCACTGTGTTAGAGGGTTTATAACTGATTATTATATTATGGTTGGAGGTGTATATTAATTTTCTCAGTTGTTCAGATAAACCAGCTATATAAGTTAAACTCCGATAGACAGGGGCAATGTTATCCTGGCCGTCAGCACCCCGCCCTTCATTCGATGTAACTTGATGTTTGCACAACTTGCGGCTGTATTGATTGTAAATTTTTTCAATGAAATATCTCGGATAGTTATTTTTTCTCAACAATTGCTTTACTTCATCGAAACATTGTTTCCTATATTGAGGGTCGGATAGTTTGTCTGCTCTGGTAAACATATTCCATATTAAATTCTTTTTTTGAATTACAGGGTGGTTTGAATAGTAATTCAAAATTCTATCTGATTTTACCATTTTTCTACTCCATTTAGATAGTATTTTCTCAAGTTGTCTGAAGAGTTTTGTGTCTAGAAAATCAATAGACATATAACTTTCGGTTTCATATGTAAATTGAATATTTTCATCCAAAGAATTAAATAAATCTAATGTTGTGGCGATTTTTTCATCTGGTAGAGCTGTTAGGATGTCATCAACATATTTAAACATAAAAGGGACTTCGTAAGGTAAATGTTGCATGAAATAATCAAACAGATGGTCCATGTATATGTTTGCAATCACTGGACCAAGACTACTGCCCATTGCAACTCCCCTTACTTGTTTATATGTTACCTCACCACAGTGGCGTATTCAGGGGGGCCCAGGGGGCCGCCCCCCCCCCAAAGCCTTCACCAAAACAAAAAAAATACTTTTTGTTTTCCCTAATTTTTTTAAAATAATTATTTTATTAACTCTCATAAATTCTAAAATCTAAAATAATGGAAAAAATCTTTAATATTTACGAATTTTGTATTAAAATTATTTTTTATTTCAAGAAAAAAAATTTTATTTTATTTGTTTTTTATTTATAATTCTTATATTATCTAAAAAAAAGTTTCTCCACTTTAAGTTTCCTGAATATGAGGGGGGGAGGAATTTTTATGTTCATAAAATTTTTGGGCCCCCCCCCCAAGCAGAAATCCTGGCTACGCTACTGGTTGCCATGGTAACAAAATATAAATATTTTCCCGTATAAATTTTACATCTTTTTTTTTTTTTTTTTAAACATTCACACTTTTTTTCTCATTCACACTCACACTCACACACACATTCACACTGTCTTTTCGGCAGCTCAGGCCATATAAGACATTTACGATAACCGTTATTTATGAATTTATATATATTAGGGGGTCCAGGCATTTTTATTTAAGCCATCTGGTATTTTACATCTTGAATTCAATTGTACCCTACTGTCGGAATCTAAATATATTTCGACACTAAAAATCTGGTGTGACAGCACAGAACACAACTTTCGATAACCGAAGGTAAGAGAAAGTTGTGTGCTGTGCGCCAGTCACACCAGATTTTTTAAAGTATAATAAAGAAAGTAAAATGCCTTCTTTTTTTTAACATCTTTACCGTTGAATGTCCAAATATAAAACAATATTGAACAATAATGGAGCCTTAGAGGTGATAATATAGAACAGGGGCAGGGTCAAAATGTCGCCTCAGATGCCGAAAAAGAACTTAAATATCCTCAAATCAGAAGCACTAACGCGAACAGATTTTAATATTTTAATTTAAAAATACCAACTTCAATAAGTTTTCACTTTCGTTTATGGGATTCCTCAATTATTGATGTTTCATTCCCATGCTAGTTGAGATTGTCATAAATATTACGTCAAATTTTAAATATCAAACTTACTTATAACTTTTTTTTTTTAATATAGGCCTACAAACATCTCTTTTAATATACGTGTATTATAATTTATGTCACTTATAGATTTGAGATTAAATTCCTCAAAATGCTGAAAGTGAAAACTAGCTATTAAAATTGATCTTTTTATAAAGGCTAGTAAGGATATTAAAATTAATGTTAAATAAGTAAATAAATTTCCGTATAATGGAATGTCAAAAAAGAAAAAACAATTACGTTCCCCCTCTCCTTAGTTACGCTAGTGAGCTCGGTCATGACTCGGTTCACATGACGTGATAGCAACAGAAATTAATTTGTGTGTGTACTGTAGGGCTGGACGGTAAACCGGTTTACCGGTAAAACCGGTAAAAATTTTTTACCGAAAACGCGGTAACGAACCTCTAATTCGATAAAAACCGGTTTTTTTTCGAAAGTCGGTAAAAACCTATTTTTTCGGGCGGTAAAAAATTTTGGTTCGGCGAGAAAAAAAAATGTTCCGCGGGGGCAAACCAAATTGTGGTTCCGCGGCGGCAAAAAATTGGCGTCTCTAAAAAAAGGTAAAATATTTTTCCGGCCGGGGAAAAATTTTGGTCCCGCAAAAAAAAAAATGTTTCGGCAAAAAAATTTTGGTTCCGCTGGGGGAAAAAAATGTTTCGGCAAAAAATCGGCGTCTCTAAAAAAAAAGATGTTTCGGCAAAAAATTGGCTCTCTAAAAAAAAGGTAAAATATTTTTCCGGCCGGGGAAAAATTTTAAAATTTTGGTTCCGTGAAAAAAAAAAAATGTTTCGGCAAAAAATTGGCTCTCTAAAAAAAAGGTAAAATATTTTTTCGGCCTGGGAAAAATTTTGGTTCCGCAAAAATGTTCCGCGGCGGCAAACTTTGGTTCCGCGGGCGGTAAAAAATTTTTACCGACTTTCGAGAAAAACCGGTTTTTTTTTTCATTATCGAGGTCGGTAATGAAAATCCATTACCGTCCAGCCCTAGTGTACTGTTCTGACTGCACGTTGAACGCTTGAATATTTTCAATTCAATCATCGAATAGAAACAAAAGCTTTGAATTGTACTGTATGAGATAGATTTTAAGGGTTCCTTTTTTGTCCTATTAGCTAACGCCAAATTAAAATTTCATCTTATTTATACTTAAGAAAATTTCCTATATCACTTGTTTTCTAACATTTCTTTTTAAATAACTTAAAAATAAAGAAAAGAGTTAATTTTTCGGCAATTTCTCTTTAATAATGAAGAAAATTCGCTATTATTATATTTGTAGAACAGAAATTTCCTACAACTTTATTTTTACTTTCTCTTACCTCTATTTATTTATATGTTAATATATATAGAAAGTATTGGATAGGTAATATAAATTATACACAAGGTTATTTGTTTCAATTCATTTTATTAACTTTATACGTATTTCGGCACACATGGTGTCGAAATTCGTATAAAAGTTAATAAAATGAATTGAAACAAACTAACCTTGTGTATAATTTATATTACCTATTTAAATATGTTTCAACTAGTGCCAACGGTCGCCAGTATCAATTTAAGAAAGTATTGGATTCATGTCAAAAATTCGATGTCGAGATTTTGATGGATATACACGTTTTGAGGTGCCCTGAATCCAAGAAAGTGGTTTTCGCGACATGGTCTGTCTGTCTGTCTGTGAACAAAATATCTCTAGAACGAAAAGAGATAGGAGGCTTAAATTTTATATTTAAGTTAGATTCCCCATGGGACGTGATACGAAGCTTTTGAACAAAATCGACCAATGAGTTCTAATACTTTACTGATGCACTTTTTCAGTTTTTTTCGATTTTCTCAAAATTCCCTCCAACGATTTTGATTAAAATTCAAAAATCAATTATTTTTTAAATACTCTTTAAAATGTATATTCTCATTTGTCCATTGAAATCTTGAGAAGACCACTTTACTCCTGTACTTCATAACTTGCTAGGGTAACAAAATATAAATATTTTCCCATACTTATAAATTTTACATCTTGAAATTCGAATATATCTTACTGTTAGAAACTACATTAAATAAATATATGTCGAAACAAAAAATCTGGTGCGACAAGCACAGAACACAAATTTCCTATATCGAAGCTAAGAGAAAGTTGTGTGCTGTGCGACCAGTCACACCAGATTTTTTATATCTTGAATAATAATGTACCGTAGTCCTCGGGCTTGGTTTAGTTGGTAGAGTGCCTACCGTCGCGGGTTCAGACCTCAGGCAGTCCGATGATTTTATTTAAACCATTATGACCCCCCCCCTCTTCCCCATTTTGTAAAATAATACAAAAACAAAAACTTTTAATGCTAAAAAATATAAATGTATATTAAAGCGGAGTAAAAAAAAATTCCTAGTCATATGCAGCCAAAATTATTGTGACGTTTCGGCCTTCTTAAGACCCGGAGGCGAGAATAAATGAAATTTGATTTGGATACCAAATGGCTTAAATAGAAATGCCTGCCTGGACCCCCAATAGATATATTAATAACTAACTGTTATCGTAATGTCTTAAATGGCCCAAGTTTTCGAAAAGACTGTGCAAATGTGTGTGTGAGTGTAATGTGTAAATGTATTGTCGGAAACTAAATATATGACGACAAAAAAAATCTGGTGCGACCAGTCACACCAGATTTTTTAATTATTTAAATACTTCTCCCTCCCTCCGTGGCCAAGATGATGATAAATGTCAATATTGATAATCTTAAAGCCAAGGGGGAGTGGGTTTGAATTCCAGGCAATCCGATGAATTTATTTATTTGGATACCAAATGGTACTGGACATCAATCCAATATATTTTGTAATTACTTATAAGATGTCGAAAAGAGTTTATTTAAACATTTCAAGGCAAATATTGAAGGAATTTCATTAAGTAAGAGGATATCTCTGGTCTAATGATTTGAATTGAATTAAATAATGAAGAATTTGACGAATTTTTATTGTTCTTTTTTTGGTTGGCATAACGAATCATCAATTCAAAGGTCTTATTGCCACACCAGTCATATTTCCTATTAAATAAATAGGCCTACTGCCAAAAAAAAAAAAAAACATTTGTTAGGCTTTGATTAAAAAGGAAAACATCTATCTGTTTATTTCAATACACTGTAAAAAAAATATAAATTTTCAATCATTTTTCATAGCTAGGCCTAGTTGATTTAATATTAATATAAAAGTTTATGAACAAATTACCAACTATTAAACTTATCTTTTTCTTTGTGTGCCGCCAAATTTTGAAATCGTTAAAAGTTAATTATTCTTTAATTTAATAATTATACTAAGGAATTTTTTTATTTGAATTTTTTTTTTTTATTATTTTAATAATAAATTATATAAAAAATTAAAATTTAAAGTTGGTGTACCGCGACAAGTTGAGAATCTCTGGTCTAAACGTTCTCAAATAACTTGACTACCTCAAGGAATTTTTAGTAATATCACATTAGATTTTTTTGTGTCTAGATATATCAATTTCCGCAGAAATAATAAATTCAATATGTAAAAAAATTTTTTTAAACATGGGAACCATTTCTTTCCTATGAAGTACAAGAGTTAAGTGTGCTTCAAACAGTTTCAATGGCTAAATAAGGATATACATTTTTTTTTTGCCCTACGGGCTTGGACTAGTTGGTAGCGTGCCTACCTTCTATACCGAACCTCACGGGTTTCGGACCCCAGGCAGTCCGATGATTTTATTTAAGCCATTTGAATACCAAATAGCGTAGGGATGCTGGGCGATGCCTCTTTTGTGTTCCGGGTATATGTTGCATTGGGTGGGGTTTTAAAGAGTATCTAAAAAATAGCCTAAGCGATTTATGAAGTTTAAACAAAATCGTTGGAGCGAATTTTGAGAAAATCGAAAAAACTGAAAAAGTGCATCAGTAAACTACTAGTACTCTTTAGCCGATTTTGTTCAAAAGCTTCGTGTCACGTCCCAGGGGGTGTCTAACTTAAGGGGGTTCAGGAGCGACGTCTAAACGTACTTAAAAAAAAACTAAACTATTATAAGGAATTTTTCAATGCGTTTTTCTCTTTTTAATGAGATTAAATTCATAAGAGATTATTGGGACATCGAGCGATAATTTTTTTAATGACTTATTAAAAGATTATCGTAATTAATTTTTTTGTTATCAAGCAAATACAAAAACAATCTGTCCCAATAATCTTTAATGTTTTTTAAATTAAAAAATGAATTTATTGTTATTATTAATCACATATTAATTAAGAAAATTTTAAAATAAGCTTAGATGATTTATTTAAAAATCAAATGTCAAATTAGTTTCAGCATTCTTGCAATAGATGGCAGGCTAGTCTAACAGTCGATAGAGTATTAGCCTATATTTATATATTTTTATGCTTTTTATAAAAGATACATAATATATAATAACATTTATAAAGTATTTATTGTTAAAAGATCAATGAAAATCAACCAAATGCATTAAATATTATTAACCTACCATTCTGACATCTCTTGGCAAATTTTTGAGATTACTTGATTTTTTGGGCATACTTTTATGACACATAACGCCCTCTTATCGGGAAAAACATGCGTAACACCTTCGGTTCTATTCCCCCTTAAATATAAAATTTCAACTTCCTAGCTCTTTTCGTTCTTGAGATATTTTGTTCCACACACACACACACACATACACACACAAACCGACCATTTTGCGGGAACCACTTTTTGAGCTCTAAACATCAAAATGTCGACATTGAAGTTCTGACTTGAATTTTGCAATACTTTCATTCTATCTATATAGGTAAGAGAAAGTAAAAATATTAAAATTTAATGCCTTTATAAGCAGAAAAATTTAAAGATATTCTTTTATTTTTATTTCGAAATTTACACTGTTTTTCTCTGGCACATCATTATATGGCTCATTAGGATAATGATCAAATAAGAAGAGCTTAATCAAAATAAAATAGACAATGCTAGAATTTTCAAACATAGAGAGAGAGAACAATAACAATAAGTTTTGCTTTGATTTAATTTAATGAGATCCTCCCCCATATAGGTGTTGACAAATGTCAATGT
>JAKCPI010000281.1:0-32979 GCA_023213315.1 Euborellia annulipes
TTTTAATTATTTTTGAAGAAATAAATTACCAAATAGAAAGAAATACATAATTTCTAAAAACTAGCTAAATTAAAGGACTAAGAAATATATTTTGATAACTTTTTTGATCTTTTTAACGATTACAGTAACTTCATCAACCGTTGTTTGTTTAGAAAATTTAGAATTTTAGGGCTCCAACAATTTTGTTTTAAAAATTCAAAAATCAATTATTTTTTAGATGCTGTTTAAAATGTATATTCTCATTTTGCCATTGAAATCTTCCGAAGACCACTTTAGTCTTGTATTTCATAGGAAAGATAGGAGAATTAGTTGTTATGGTAACAAAATATAAATATTTTCCCATATTTATAAATATTACAAGTTTTAATATATTGGCGGAAACTAAATATATCTCTACACAAAATATCTGGTGTAACAAGCACAGAACACAACTTTCTCTTGCCGAAGGATAAGAGAAAGTTGTGTGCTGTGCGACCAGTCACACCAGATTTTTCTTTTTTATATATATATATATATATATATATAAGACTATATAAGACATTAGGACTATAGTCTAAATCAGTGATTCTTAAAGTGAGGTTCGCGACTCTCAAGGAAAAATTTTTTTCAGGAAATCGATTTTTAATTAAATGGTAATTTTTATTTTTTCTTTCTCTTATTTTTATGAGACCTCCCCTTCCTATAGCTTGCTTCTGGTATTCACGTACGTATTCACTGATATTATCGTCTATAGGCCTATACTCTATTGCCTATTTTTCGAGGAGAGGCGGGAAATTTTTAAAGAGGACTGCGAGTTCTTAATTAAATTTTCAGTAACAAAAAAATTTGCTCTAGTCTTTGCTTTTATTTTATTATTTATAAAATAATAAATAAATGTTTTGTTTCAACACCCACTTTTATGAATCGTCGGCATTTAGGTCATTTATTAATTTAGGCTATTATTTATATGTATAGGAAATGAAAGATGATAAAATAATGAACGGGACTTGTTTTGTGTGTCTATGAGAGGTCATCTTGCGAGGTGATTGGCGTTACCTCCCAAGGATCGAAAGAAAGTCTTCTATGTCCCACCTGATTCAATTCTTTGATTTGTCTCTCAGTAATTGAATTTCGTAAATCTTAGGAAAATTGAAAGTAAACTCACGATTGTGGATTTCTTATGAGAAATATCGTCGGCGGCGTTTCGTCCTCGTGGTTTAAAAAAAGAATTTATTCAAATATTTTCTTTCTTCCAGGAGCTTGCTTGCTTGTTTTGCATTTTTTTGTTTCAACCAATTTATAAACAAATAAAAAAAATTAAGAAGTGTTTCAAGATAATAATCAAAACACACCTATACATATGAAATATTAGAAAATTTTCTAAAGATGAAAAATAATAATTTTTTTTTTTTAAAGAATCTCTTCCTTGGATTTTTGGAGATGCAATCTTTTTATTAGTCCAGCTGTAGAGAGGATTCCGAACAAGTTGCATAGCTGGGCCTTATAAAGGCATATATTCTTATTCAATCAGTGTGTCTGTGTGGGTGTGTGTGTGTGTGTCGGTTGATTAAATCAGTAAAGATCTTTAAAAGAATATAAAAAGGATATTATAATATTAGAAAAGATGATTAAGTCCACTTGTTTAGGATCAGTTTTATCGCAGATTAAAAATCAGATATTTATTTAGGGATTAGTTAAAAAAAGCAAACATTTCCTATTATAATCAATCTTTTAGACTTTTCCTTATTGATTCAATTTTTTTTATTCCATTATCATTTCAGAAAAAATTTGATAAAAGAGAAAATATGGGCGAAAACCTAAAAAAACAAGAAACAAAATCAAATATGGAGATTATTTTTTGGTCGATTTAAACGTTTCTGTACTTAGCATTATCCTATAATAATGGGACACATTTAGCCTATTGAAAAAGCAATATTATGAGTTCACCACTGCCTTGTATTGACCTCCGGTTTTGATTAGGAAAAAAATGTTAAGTTAAACTCTTCGCACCGAAGAGGAAAATGCCTCACAAAGCGTTGCGTTGCGAAACTCTGCACTCGTTCCAACCTTCCACACGGTTGAGCTAGTGAGGACTGAGGTACACAGAAGGCCAGTAAATTAGGATTTTATTGTGCAATGACATCACGTGTTATAAAAATCGCGACTAGACTCAACACATTTATTTCGCCGATTTTGTGCAAAAGCTTCGTGTCATCCCCCAGAGGGGGGTAAATATAAAATTTCAACCTTCTAGCTCTTTTCGTTCTTGAGATATTTTGTGCACAGACACACACACAGACCATGTCGCGAAAACCACTTTTTTGGATTCAGGGAGCCTCAAAACATGTATATCCATCAAAATCTCGACACCGAATCCAATACTTTCTCTCTATACATATCATTAATATGTGGGTAAAGATTCATAATAACATGTTATATAAATTCAAAAAATTTTTACTCACAAGTCAATACGTTGAAAAATATCTTGAATAGAAAGAATGGACGGGAGCCTTCCCGGGAAAGCTGCTATTTTGTCGAGTGTTTGCTTGTCCTGAAGATGGGTGCGACAAACTCTCGAAACGTCGGCAACAAAATATACATTTTTTTTTATTTTTCACCTTGCTACTGCTTTTCTCGTGAAGTGTCCCGTCCATTCTTCTAATTATATTAAAAATTTTATAATAATTCAAAATTTAATAAATAAACTTCCCATTGAAAATTTTTTGTGTGTCTTAGTTGGGATGGCCTAACTCATTGGCGTTAAGAATTATATTTTTTGTATCAATCTTTTCTGTTTTATTTTCATATTGTGATACCTTGATTCCGAGATAGCACACTTCGTCTTATGTACCTACCGTTTAGTTCCAGTTTACGGCCAAGACGTACCTGGACCTAAATGGTAAGTAAAAGCAGGCTAACATGGCGGATACGTCCAATCATGTATGTACATAAGATGTCCCGCCCCGACCTATTCCAGACATACACTTAGAATTTTTTTCAAAAAATATTTTTGTATTTTCAAAGTATTTTTTTCAGTTCCTCATACGGCTTAGAGATAGAATATTTTAAAAAAATGTTAATTTTTTTTTCAAATTATTTATTTCTCTTTTTCAAGGGTTTTGGAAATTATTAAAAATATATTTAAAAAATACACAAGTGTAGGTCGCCTAGCGGACCAATTCCGGCTGTAAACTTCGAATTTTTTTTTCAAAAAAAAAGAAAAAAAAAATACAAGTGTAGGTCGCATACCGGACTAATTCCGGCTGTAAACTTAGAATTTTTTTTCAAAAAAAAAAGAAAAAAAAATACAAGTGTAGGTCGCCTAGCGGACCTATTCCGGCTGTAAACTTAGAATTTTTTTTCAAAAAAAAAAGAAAAAAAATACAAGTGTAGGTCGCATACCGGACCAATTCCGGCTGTAAACTTAGAATTTTTTTTTCAAAAAAAAAAAAGAAAAAAAAATACAAGTGTAGGTCGCATACCGGACCAATTCCGGCTGTAAACTTAGAATTTTTTCAAAGAAAAATTTTTTTTATCAATTTTATTTACCAAAACAAATGTGAAGTTATGATCCATTAATATGTTGGAATGCTAATCCTAATAAAATAAAATTTATCAAATTTTTAAATTTTTGTATAAATATTTTGTTTAATTTTTTTTTATGAACATTGAACAAATAATTGTTTTTTTTAGGATTCCTATATAAAAAGGTAAGTTTGGTTTTATTTTTTATTATTTATATTATTTATTATAAAAATAAAATCTTTAAAGACAATGTGGAGAAAGCCCGTAATAGAGATAGAAGATAAAATAAAATTAGGACCGAAAACAAGTTTGTCTTTTTATTTCATCTTCCAAAATCTTTCAATTTTTCTAGGTATTGGAACATTTATTTGCATATACTTGTTTGATTGACTAATCTGCAGAAAATGGGCTTACCGCGTGGTTTAAAATCTTCCCCCAATTTTTGGCCCTGTATTTGGGAAAGAAATTATAATTTATAATGGCATGTTTATAAAAGAGCTCGTTTGATATACCAAGAAGAAATGCAATCTTGTCACAATTTATATGATGATTGTAATAACATATTAGAAAATCGCCTAATTAAAATGCTATTAAAATTTAGACGAATGGAATGCGGACAGTGGCTTAGAATTGACAAAAAGATGGCTGGAATGGAAAAAAAATAAAATATTAAACAATTGGAAAAACCCAGGAAAAACCCAGCGTCATTGTATTCAAAAATGGCAATGCCCTTTGTAAAGGGATAGACTACCTGCCTGCTAAAACTGACCGCTTTCTAGCTTTAGTCTGCATTCAGCTTTTGACCTGAGAAGATGTATTTTTCAATTTCTGTTCCAACGAAATTCATGAGTTGACAAATTTTTTTTTTTTTTATAAACTTTTTTGTCAAAAAAATATCTAAATAATTGTTTCATAATAATTTTTTTTTTTTTTTTTTTTTTTTTTTTTTTTTTTTTTTTTTTTTTTTTTTTTTTTAAAGGTCCTTCTCGGCATCTAAGGCCCTTTAGACCCCATCCCTATTTATTTCAAATGATTTGTAGTCAAATCAAATGAAATAAATTTTTCTCGCTTGGGATGGGAAGCGAACCCGGGACTCCGGTGCGAGAATCATAATAATTTTATAATTTTTTCTTTTTTTTTAGATCAATTGTCTTTTGTAAGCAGGCTGAAATGAACAAATCTCCTTGAGAAAATAGAAATGTCTTTTCTATCAACCGGAAGAAATATGGAAGAAAACAACGATTATAAAAATTTAATCAGTATTTTTCCAAATGTATGTTTATCTTTGTTTAAAAAAAGTCCTAGACCATTTTATGAATCTAGCAATATTATGTACCGGTATATTTTATTTATTTTATAATGTTATCTTTTTGTATAATTATTATTTATTAACAGATACGAGTAGGATGGCAGCCAGGAAAGAAATCAGACAAAAATCTAATCAATCTTTATCTAATTTTATTTCGATTACCGACGTTTCGGACGCAAATTGCGCACTTCCTCAGGTCAGCAAGAAACAATGAATCGTACACCCATGAATTGTGTTTTTATATTGTTAAAAAAAAAAAAAAAAATACGCCCATCTGTATTTTATTAACTGTCTATTGTCCTGAGGAAGGGCGCGATTTGCGTCCGAAATGTCGGCAATCGAAATAAAATTAGATAAAGATTGATTAAATTTTTGTCTGATTTCTTTCCTGGCTGCCATTCTACTCACATCTGCTAATAGTTCAGCCATCATCTCAATATTATTATTTATTAATTTTAAATTCTTATTCCTCAAATAAAAAAAAAAGTTGTTATACAAAATGTGTTTTTTCTTTATCTTTTGTGCTTTGGAGTTTCTGTTTCAAAGTTTTCCCATATAAAAACAATAATAAAAAAAAAAAAATTAAAATAATTAAAACTATTTATAATTTAAGTTTTTACTGTGTTAATCCCTCTGCATGATAATGTCCTATGCCAAATGGAGTCTTAATTTTTTTAACATAACGCAAAAATAAGATGAAAATAAATAAGAATCTGCAGGACCAAATTTGGATGTAGAATATATTAAAAACATATTCCTGGGTCGCGCACGGGACCAAAAAGATTCGTCCTGGCAGTACGCACAAAGGTACTGTTCGGGTCGCACGGGGCCATAGACAGGACCTAAACGGGACACCTTATGTACGCATGGAATGTAGGAAGAGCTCCATAAAATGTACCTACATCGTAGGTCCTGCGACCCAAAATGTATCTGCATAAGACGAACGACAGGTCGCGGCGGGACATAGGATGTACATACATAAGACGAATGTGTGCTATCTGGGTTTACGAGGCGACCTATCCAGAGGTTCAGCTCTGCTTGGCCTTGCTTAATGACAATGATGTCTCTCTCCGCTATCAATTAATTTAAATCCAAATAAATGTCCAAAAATAGGACTACTAAAAAAAAAAGTGATTGTTTTATAGTCAGTTTAAAAAAAAAAAAATTATGCATTTAGTGAATTATAGAGAATCAATAAGAAGAGCGAGAGACAAGAGGGGGGGGCGAATTTTAATTATCGCCCTGACAAAGCGACAGGACGACGGATAGACGTCCATGCGGGTCATGTCGGGTGGAAAAATTATTTACCAAAAAAATACACCTGCAGTTGAAAAGTGAACAAGGAAGAAATACCCTACGCGTGTGTATTGCCGTTATCGCATCGCGGGGGTTGCGCGGGATGCGGGACCTTTTCGGACGCCCGAAATGAAAAATAGAAAGAAAGAACAATAGCAACAAACATCTCTATCTTTGCTTCCTTTTGTATATACTGTCTCTCTTTCTCTCAAATGGTTGTTAATTACCGAGGAAAAAAGAAAAGAGAGAAGACACACACGCGGCTTATGAATTTCAATAGGCGATTTGTTCCAACAGACTATGTCAAAACAAGAACCGCACTCAGGGATCCCAAATACCAGAAATCGGAGGTCAAAGGCTCAAATCAGACATCTATTCTATCTTTACTTTTTAGTATCTCCATTAATTGCTATTATAATTGTACAAGGATGGCTTAAAATCAAAAACAACACACACACACACACACACACACTCAGGACAATTCAATTCAATACTTGCTTTAGGAGATGAATGATTCCTTTATTCTAGACTAGGAAAGAATATATAATTGTCCCCTCCCCTCCGTGGGCAAGAGGTTAGAGGTGTTGCCTATAAGCCAAGGGGATGGGTTCGGACCCCAGGCAGTTCTATGAATATTTATTTATATCATTCGGATACTACTGTCTGTATTAATAAATGGTATAATAAATATCTAATAATTAGAATTAGAAGAGGGCGGGAATCCTCCTGGGAAAACAGCAGCCAGGTGAAATAAAAAACGTTAAATTCTGTCGCCGACGTTTCGAGAGCAAGTCGCGCTCATCTTCAGGGCACGCAGCATTGTCAAAAATAAGTACAGCATGTTATTATCATAAGATTTAAACTTTTGACCGTTGGTTCTCGTTGAAACATTTTGTATGTAAGTTAATATTAAATAACAAGTTAGACACTGGGTTATTTGTTTCAAAGGTTTTATTAATTAAAAATTAACACTTAATACGTATTTCGACAATTCCTTGTCATCATGACATTGTATTAGAATGTAATCACTTCTGATGATGACAAGGAATTTTTGAAATACGTCTTAAGTGTCTAATTTTTAATTAATAAGACGTTTAAAACAAGTAGCCTAGTGTTTAAGTTTGTAGTATTGTCAAAATTTGTACATTTATTATTATCATGTTTCAACATGTTTGTATTATCAATAGGATTCGGACCAAGAGGTTCAATTAAAAGTCAAAAAAATTTGTTTTAAAAAACTTTTTCACTTTTAAATAAACCGGAAAAATTGTGAAGAAAGTTCCTGAGCTTCATCAATTGTTTGTATTTTATTGCCTCGTTATAAAAGTGTGCAAATAAACAAAACTTTTAACAAAAGACTATGCGGCTGAAACTGCATTAAAACAGCAAGTGATGTACTTATTTTTGACAATATTGCGTGCCCCTGAAGATGAGTGCGACTTGCTCTCGAAACGTCGGCGACAGAATATAACTTTTTTTTATTTCACCCACCTGGCTGCTGTTTTCCCAGGAGGATTTCCGTCGAGAGCGAATTTTTTAAAAATATCTTTTATTTAATGCGATTAATCTAAAATAAAATTTTATTTTTTGAAAATCAAAAAATCTGGTGTGACTGGCGCACAGCACACAACTTTCTCTTACCTTCGGTAATCGAAAGTTGTGTACTGTGCTTGTCACACCAGATTTTTTGTGTCGACATGTATTTAGTTTCCGACAGTAGGGTACAATTGAATTCAAGATGTAAAATTTATAAGTATGGGAAAATATTTATATTTTGATACCATGGCAACCATTTCTCCTATCTTTTCTATGGAGTACAAGAGTAAAAGTGGTCTTCAGAAGATTTCAATCACAAAATGAGAATATACATTTTATAGAGAATCTAAAAAATAATTGATTTTTGAATTTTAAAAAAAATCGTTGGAGCAAATTTTGAGAAAATCGAAAAAAACTGAAAAAGTGAATCAGTAAAGTGCTAGTACTCTTTGGTCGATTTTGTTCAAAAGCTTCGTGTCACGTCCCATGGGGGTGCCTAACTTAAATATAAAATTTCAACTTCCTAGCTCTTTTCGTTCTTGAGATATTTTGTTCACAGACACACACACACACCGACAGACAGACCATGTCGCGAAAACCACTTTTTTGGATTCAGGGGACCTCAAAACGTGAAGATCCATCAAAATCTCGACATCGAATTTTTGACATGAATCCAATACTTTCTCTCTCTATATATATATTACATATATACATAGGTAAGAGAAAGTAAAAAGGGCTTCTATAAGTTGTAGATATTTTAAATAGCTTTAATTTAAAAAATATTTGAGGTCGATAGCTTCAAAATTGTGGCCGCTGGAATCTCCCAAAATTAGCACCCCAAGACGCGCACCTTAAGAAATTGATGTTACTGGTCCATGCATCTCCTGCTTATTTTTATCAAAGAAAATTTAATTTTTGGGTTGTTTTTTTTTTTTAGTTTGCTGTTTTTTCGGGGTCACCCACCCGAGGTTTCGTATTTTTGGGCACTCAATAATGAATTTTTTCTCTCACTATGTAAAAATTATTCACGTGGAATATAATGAATGTTTCCTGAGTTTCAGGATTAATAATAACTTAAATCTAATGTCCAGTCGTGTCAATTTCAGCTTGAGTTAAAACCAAGCTGACGTATATAAATGGATGTCCTCCTGCTTATTCAAACAAGGTTTGTTTTTGTGTCCCCCCCCTCTCCCCCTCTCTTCTCCCAATTCCACCGATCAAAATCTTGCTAATAAACTTTTTTTTGTTTGTCTGTTTGGAATTTTTAACATCTTGATCGAGCTCAACCGAGTGACTTCTTGCGACTATGAGTAGAACAACAACAACAACAACACAACAAAAAAAATCTTGTTTACTTGTTTTCCATGCTTATAACGATGACAAAAAAAAAAATTGAGTTTTATCTTTACGGTCAATCTGTCGAAAATTGCAATAATTAAAAAAATTCGAGGTATTTTTTAGGGTGAATTTGTGCTTCAGCAGACAATCTGGAGAAGAATCTCTACAATATTGAGTTTGTCATATACTGTACAAGGCGAATATATTTACAAAAAACTTTCAAAGTCTTTTCGGCATCTTAGGCCATATAGACTCTACTCTAACGATTATCATTAATTTAATACGATATATTATGGGGTCCGGGCTGATTTATTTGTCTTTTGGTAGCCAAATCATTTAAATAAATATTCATCGGACTGCCTGGGACCCGAACCCGCGCCCCTTGGCTTTAAGACTATCAATATTGAATTGTCATTTACTTGTTAATGAAGTCTTTAAATCGTCCAATCAACTTGTAGACTAAAATTCCCATTTAAGAAAATATTTTTAAAGGTGCCTAAGGTGTCAAATAAAAATCTTTTTTAATTTTCAGTTTCCTGTTAATAATATTTTTTAAATCCTTTTTGGCTTCTGCGACTATTGAGCGTTAGAATTTTATTTATTATATTTAAAATACAGACCCTCAACAACTCCCACACCCTTATTGCTCGCGGTCGCCTATCCGAGCTTTCGCCGAACTTGGAATCACTTAAATTCAACGATTGTGGTACTGTTGCTCTTCTCCGTTGCCAGGCTTCCTATTATATTAATATTAATAATATAATTGATTGTATCAACAATAAATGAAAAAATGTTTTTTTTTTTAGTGCTCAAAGGAAAGAATGAAAAATTTGAATTTATTCCTGACCGTTGCAATTTGAGATAAGCAAGCAGCAACAGCAGCAGCAGAATGCATGCCTGCGCCGCCGCCGCCCTTAAACTAAGTCCACTTAGCGTGAAATTCTTTCATTTCACATTTGTCCCCCCTGCTTGGAGCATCGGGGCAATTAACTTTTATCAGTGGCGTTGTCCTAAGCCATTTTCTCGGTGTCCATCCCGAGCGGAAAGATAGAAAGAATATGATACGCTGATAACGGCATTCATTGGGAGATCAAAGAAATTGCAAACACGATTTTTAAGAAAAATTATTTAAATTTCAAAGAAATTGAGGGAGAGAGATGAAGGAAAATTCATGTAGGGTTCACATAAAATCTAGTTATCAAACAGAGACAAAATGTCAAACTAGAGGAAATTTGACAATTAAAGAGAAATTACAAAATGACCTGACAAATATTTCGTCACTTTTAGAACTCACCTAGGAGGATTCATCAGTCATTCTTTTTGTAAAATTGATTTTATAAAATTCATTTCCGAAAATAATATCTCACAAGCAGTAGAAGAGGAAATTGATTAAATATGTGGTTAGTTGAAAAAATCAAAGATTCGACATTCGAAGCTCTTGTTTTCTTTTCATTCTTCTTTTGTAAAATTAAACAAAATTGTTAATTATTTTAAAGCCATATCTCGCCCCTGGGCATAGGCGTAGCCACGGGGGGGTTTTGGGGGTTCAAACCCCCCCCATTGGACCCAAGCCATGACTAGATATTTAAGCTCTATAATACAAAATACTTTTTCTCTCTATATATTTCATATATAAGGTAATAGAAAGTAAAATATAATAATTTTCTCTAGCTTAAAAAAAAAAATTAAATAAAACGCAAAAAATTCAAGAAAATTCAGAATTTTCCCATTGAAAAGAATTGATTTTTGTTATGCTTTATAAAAAATTAAAGCCGCTTAAAATTGATTAAATCTCGCAAATGAAAAATAATAAAAATTATTATATAAATAAATTTTTTATTTTTTTTTCTTAAAGAGGTCTAAGATGGGACTCTGGTGAAGAGAAACAGATAGAGAGAGCCCGGTATTTTAGGCCCATATACATAAAATTAAGAGATTTCCATTATTTATTGCCTGATACGATTTGATTGAAAAATTGCGGCACTTAATTAAGAAAGGGCGGGCCCAAACCACCTCGAGGGGTGTCCAGGGGGGCGAAGCGAAGGTGGGGTAAGTGGCTAGTCATATATTTCATTAGACGCCTTATACTGCCCCATTAGTCGGGGTGTGGGGGGGGGGGGAGAAATAATCCTAAACCCCCCCATCAAAAATTTCTGGCTACGCCTATGCCCCTGGGCAACAGTATTTTGATTGAATTTTATGATTGGTAATAAGCAAGATTTGAATGCTTAATTATATACTGTATTTTAAACACTCACACTTTTTCCATTCACACTCACATTCACACAGTCTTTTTGGCAACTTTGGCCATTTAAGACTTTTATCGATACTCGTATGTTTAAAATATCTATTGGGGGTCCAGGCATTTCTATATAAGCCAATTGGTATCCAAATGCCTTAAATAAAATCATCGGACTGCCTGGGTATCCGAACCCGCGACTTTTGGTATACGAGGTTAGCAAGCTAACCCCTACACCAAGCCCCGAGGGCATACTGTATTTATAAATATAACCCTTTGTGGAACCACAATTTACAATTGTAACTTATTATTATAAAAATGTCGACACAAAAAATCTGACTTCCTACTCGAGTATTTTGAGGTCACCTATCCAATGTATGGCTTTGCTCTCAGTGTTTTCTTCCTCTTTCTACCAGATCGTCAGTATGTGACTGTTATATAGATAGAAACCTGCTGTAAATGAATTAAAAGAGACCAATACCCAAAAGTGGATAAAATATCTATGTATATCTATATATATAATTCGATAATGTTCGTCTGTCTGTCTGTCAAGCTCTATTTGGGCAACTTCCCGCTGGAATTTTGAAACGAAATTTTTTATGCTTAAAGAGGACTTTCTAGGGTTTACAGGAATTATTTTCATCCTGAAATTCCTATACATTTTTGAGCTATTATTTCCGAAAATTATGATTTCTCCCATAGGAAATGTATAGAGAAATATTTATGTATTCTTTCCATTTGTGTATTCTATGAATCTAAACAAATCCTCAAGCAGGCACTGGATTGGATTTGGATACCAAATGGCTTAAATAAGAATGCCTGGACCCCAATTAGATATATTAATTAATAACTATTATCTTTTACGAAAAGTCTTATATGGCCTGAGTTGCCGAAAATACCGTGTGGATGTGAGTGTGAGTGTGAATGAGAAAAAAGTGTGTTTTTATTGAAAAAAGGGAAGGTCCGCTGCGGGCCTGAGTCTGTTAGCAGGGAGTCCAGGGGGCGAACGCGTCTAGTCTATCTAACTATCTATATAGGCCTACATATATAATAGCGGAGTGTCTGTCTTTCACGCCTATTTGGGCATCTTCCCGTAGGAATTTCAAAGCAAATTCTATATGCTTAAAAAATCCTTCTAAGGATTACAGGAAAATTATTTTCGTCCTGAAATTCCTTCAACTTTTTGAGTTATTAATTTCTGAAGTTACGATTTCTCTCATCCTATAGGAAATGTATTCTTTACATTTTTGTATTCGTTGAATGTAAACAAATCCTCAAGCAGGCACTGGATTGGAATAATAATTTTCTTCTCATAATTAAGAAAAGGCGAGGGTCCGCCTCAGGGCTGAAAGGGATTAAGGAGGGCCTTCGGCAGGCGGACTGGCTAGTTCAATAAAAAAATTCCGTAAAACTCAAGCACATTAAATAGGTCATAAGAGAACAGTTAATTACAAAGAGTTTATTAATTCGTACTTATATCTTAATATCTTGAAAAGTGTCGATTACTATTATTTAATTACTCTTTTATTTTTTAACGATCTAATCAAAGATATCCTCAGGTGTATCAGAAAGAAATAAATCATTTTGGACCGTAAGCAAGGAAGCAATAAAAAATTTCTTTTCAGAGAGCGAGAGAAAAAAAAAAGAAAGAAGTGCTAATAAATGAAAAATGATAATCTTCCAAAAAAAAAAAAAAACAGCGTTGGTTTTTTTTCTCTTTTGTCTTCCGTTTCGGGGACAACAAACAAAACTCGTAGAAGAGAGAGAGAGATAAGCTTTTCATTCAGGTGTATATAAGTTGCGCCATCCTACGCAGAAACGAAAGAAAAAAAAAAAACACTCGTCTAGCGATATTACCTATCATAATTTATCAACGGCCAGCCACGTCCTCGGTCGGGTCAAAGGTGACATTTCGGTCGCCGCCGCCCGCCCCAGGTGACGTCACCTCGCCATCACGACCATTTATTATTATCTATCCATCCTCAAAAGAAATTTCCAAAATAAGAGATAATTTATGCTTTAAATACCATTATTAATTATGAATCTCTCAAATTTCAAGAATGTAATTAGCTTTTCTCTCGGGTTATAAACACAGACACTCCACTTGCATAATATCTTGCTGAAATATTTTTGTTACTTATACTGTATTTACGATCTATTAATCAAATATGACGAGACATTTCAACTCTCTCAGTAAATATTATTTAAATAGAGAAAATATTGTTTTAATTCTAAATGATCAAATCGTTGATGTAAAGCAATCACAAAAACACGGCTGAATCTTGAATTGATTACCTATTGTGTGCAACGGCCCCTGGTAGTCATCGAAACAATAACTTAAAAAAATATATATATTTATATATAGACCGGTAAATAACCCTCAAAATGGCCTCAGTAGCCGAGAGGATTTAAAAAACTGTATGTGGTTTTTATACTAAAATTGAAATTTACCTAACACATTTTTAGAATTGTAGACCAGATAAAAAAACGTCTTTATTACAATATTTTACATATTCATAAAAAAAAAATCGGGAGAAACAGCACATCTCAAAACTTCCGATAACCAAAGATTAGAACATTTAGCCACACCAGATATTTTTACTTTCTCTTTTTTTAGATTTAATTGAGGTGTATAATTTAGCTGATAATATGATTTATTTAAGGTTCAGGAAATACCAAATGAGCAACGCAGCTAGTCGTTTTTTCAATTTTTATTTAAATATAAAGTGCCAGGGCCAACGTTTCGGTCGCATATAGGACCATCATCAGGGCCAGCCATTGTCAATTTATTATTCCTCTTAGCCATATTGGTCAAAGAAATTATTAATAATACAACAAATCCAATGACCAAATTGTTAGAAATAGTGTGTTATTATGGACTGATTATGGACTGATTAGGGAAGCCACTCACTCTCAGTTCATAATATATATCCATAAAACGTTAACAACCCGAAATATATTGAGTATTACAATTTAAATTTGTGTTATTACTTTTTTACCCTCGTGAAACTCACATAAATACAACCTTAGTTCAAAATGTTTCACTTGAAACCCACACCGCAATCCTTAAGTTTTTTTTCTCATAAAAAACATTCTCTTTAAAATGTATATTCTCATTTTGCCATTGAAATCTTCTGAAGACCACTTCACTTCATATGGAAGGTAGGAGAAATGGTTCATGGTAACAAAGTATAAATATTTTCCCATCTTGATAAATTTTACATCTCGAAATTCGAATATACCGTACTGTCGGAAACTAAATATAAGTCGGCACACAAAAAATCTGGTGGGACAAGCACAGAACACAACTTTGAATTACCGAAGGTAAGAGAAAGTTATGTGCTCTGCAACCAGTCACACCAGATTTTTTATTAGGTGTGTTTTTAGCTTGAACACACTTGAGTTCAGTGTCCAGTTCCTAAATATTTTTAAAATTATTTTTTTTTTGTTAGTCAAATCTAATTCTAAAATCTATAGTAGGTATTGAGTATTATTTTTATTTTATTTTATTTATTTTTTGTGTGTTTAAGGCCTTAAGTTCACAGCCATGAGAATTAATAAAATTCATAGCTTGATAATTTTTATTTTTCTCAATGGACTTATTAATATTTTTTATTTATTTTATTTTGGAACAAGATTTATCAATTGATTCATATATTTAGATAATTTTGCACTGATGAATGAAAGGTCTTTATCCGAGGGAGGGCCAGTTAAAGGAAGAAACGAAGCAATGAGGTCCATCGACAAGGAAAGGTGGTCGACCGCCGGTGCATTCAAAGACACGGAAGTTAGTGAATGCTCCACGATCCGGAAGCAGTTGTCCTCTCTGTCTGTCTTTCTTCGGGGACGACGGTCACGGTTGTTCTTCCTCAGGTGCCATCAGGTGTCGCGCTGCCGACCAAGCGAGTAGAGAACAGTCAAGACAGCCACTGTCCATTATCCATACTCTGGCGGAACATGAAATGTCCCCGTTACTAGGACACGCAGATACCATCAACGGGCAGGGCACAATGCGCGACTGTGCAAAATTAATGGCTCTTTTTTATGATTTAGATAATCAGTTCATATGGATATAAAAAAAATATATACATAATGACTTTTTAGGAGACGACAAATTCGTTAATGAAAGAGTTAAGAGGAAATTTCATCATTAATTTTTAAAATATTTTAATTATATTCCCGTAAAGGTGTCC
Source organism: Euborellia annulipes (assembly GCA_023213315.1). Classification (NCBI taxonomy): domain Eukaryota; kingdom Metazoa; phylum Arthropoda; class Insecta; order Dermaptera; family Anisolabididae; genus Euborellia; species Euborellia annulipes. The sequence continues at coordinate 15,416 of JAKCPI010000281.1, forward strand.
GTCGCTCCGAGATGTTTGTCACGCATTCAGACTAGAATAAATAGCTACAATTTTCTTAGTTTACTTGATAATGGTCAACCTAACAAATATAATTGAAAAATTTGGTTATCCATTTCGTATCCAAATTATTTAAATAAATCTTTAACAATAAGAGGATAAAGGAGCTAGCAGCCAGGTAGCTAGTCTCCAGGAAATGAAACTCTGTTCAGGAAACAGTTTCGGTTTTAATGAAATATAACCATCATCAGTCCATTTTTCGAGCTGAAAGCATTGCAGAGTTAGAAAAAACAAAATAACAAAAAGATTATTTGATTATTTACAAACAATAAATAACTGATACATACAGTGTGAGCTCAAATGACAAAGCATTGAGTCATATTGCGGAGTTGTAATACAATTCTACTGACAACTCCGCAATATGACTCAATGCTTTGTCATTTGAGCTCACACTGTATGTATCAGTTATTTATTGTTTGTAAATAATCAAATAATCTTTTTGTTATTTTGTTTTTTCTAACTCAACAATGCTTTCAGCTCGAGAAATGGACTGATGATGGTTATATTTCATTAAAACCGAAACTGTTTCCTGAACAGAGTTTCATTTCCTGGAGACTAGCTACCTGGCTGCTTGCTCCTTTATCCTCTTATTGTTAAATATAACAGTCACTTTATCTCTTAAATAAATCTTTTTCAAAGTAGTAGAATTTATTGAGGGGATAAATGCACAGGGTGGCTACAGCTCTGGAAAACCTTAAATCCTGGAATTATCAGGGAATTTAATGGGACCGGGCATGGACGTAGCCAGAGGGGGGCAGGGGGAGGGCCAATGCTTCCCCCTGTCTTGCCCTAAAAATTTTTTATCAGAATATATACCTGTTGACCTTTTAAGGTTAATAATATTGACAATGTCACTATCTTTAACCTCTCGGCCACGAGTAGGTGCTTGAATATTAAAAAAAATAAAAATTAATAATTAACGAAGCTGTCTTTGATTTTTTCCCATTTAGAATTATTCGTAACTTTTATTAAAATTTTTTTTTAGATCTTATTATCATATGTATGATACAAAAAAAGAATAAATGACTATCCTTCAACTCTGTCGATTGCCCCCTCCCCTCTTCACCAATTACAGGTCAGATCAAGTTGAGAAAACAATAAACCTTACATAAGGTGTTTTGGTATGGAAGGCCGGGTCATATGATAATGCCAGGCTAGGCGTCGGCCACAACCAAACAAAACACTAACAAGTGGGAGACAAGAGCATCAGCAAAAGGGTTGAATACAAACAAACAACAAAAAAGGCATCGACAAAAGAAAACAAAAATGACCTGACCAGAGATCATTGAAGCATAGCCCTAGCCCTAAGGGTGTGAGGGTGTTGACTGACCATTGTCCCTCTAAGGACACGCCTGTCAAAGCAAACCACTAGACAAATTGGATTGTAATCACGAGAGAAACGGACCCTACTTATTTTTAACAAAGGCGGTCTCTTTGCTTCTTCTTGGACCAAGAGGCCGCTTAAATCTAGGTCAAGAATAATATTTATTATATTTATTTTTTTTTTTAACAAAGGTGAACCGAAACGGACAATTTCCTGTGGAAAGAAGATAATTTTTTTAAATGTTTTTTTTTTTTTGTTTGAAAGACTCAAACTGATGGCCAACAAACTCCTTTTCTTATATGCGAAAAAGAAAAATTTAAACTAGAAATGATCGATATTCTGTTTATCCAGTCCTAGGCGAAAAAATCTATTTCAATTGAATTAGACACCAATAAATTGAAACAAATCAAATGCCGAAAAAGAATTTTTTTTTTTAAACATAGTAGTACAATAGAATAGTCGAGGTAGAGAGGTCATACCATCCTTGTTAAGGTTTTGGCCAGGTTTTCCTTAACAGCTTAAGGCGAATGTCGGGATAGCTAATGCGACATTTACTCCTGGCCTCGTGGCTTGCGCGAATTTTTGATAATTGTTTTTATTTCTTTCGATGGAAATGCATGAACATTGATCGTTAATGAGCATACATTTCTATTTTTTACTTTCTCTTACCCTATATGGACCCGACGCAATGGTGTGTAAAAAAATTGTTTTGAAAAAAAAAAAATTTTTTTTTTTAATTTATTCTATATTTTTTTCTTTATTGAAAAAAAAAAAATAATTTTTTTTTTAAAATATTAAAAAAAAAAATAATTTAAAAAAAAAAGATGAAATATATAGAGAGAGAAAGTATTGCGATCATGTTTTTTCCTTTTGTTTTGTTGTATTTGTATTGTGTTTGATAGACCTAGCCACCGAGGACTGGTGCCTCTAAGCAGGTCGTTATTTATTTATTTATTTGCCAGCGCCGCGCCGCCCGCCTTAGGCGGGCCTTGCGGCTAGCCAGTGGGCGACGCCCCCTGGACCTCCCACCAGCTGGCTCGGGCCCGCCTGCGGCGGACCCTCGCCTTTTCTTAATTATGAGAAGCGGGCTGGCGTCTAGACAGGGGGACTACGCCACCCTAAACCCATCTCCAGCTGGCTCGGGCCCGCCTTTTCTGCATCATCCTCACCCCTCAAGGATCAAAATGAGCCATGGCTCATGTCTCTACGCCTAATGGCTGCTGAGAACGGAGTGTAACACACACACACACACACACACATTCGTCGTTTATATATAGTATAGATAGATATATAATTATATATATTTTTTTTTTTTTATTTAAATAAATTTTCATCGACGAGTCTTAGATCCAAATCTATACTCCTTGACTTTTAAGTTTATTAATATTGACATTCCCCTCCCTCTTGGATGAGAGGTTACAGATTTTGACAAATTTCAATATTGATCTTTGAAAAATTTTTAAATTTTGAATTTTTGAATTCGCAAAAATAAAATGTTTTTATTCATCTAATAGAAAGCATCAAAATGAATATAAAAAAAAGTTTAAATTGAATGAATGGGAGTGAAAAAAAAAAAAATATTATGATTTGCTTATCACAAGAAGTGATTATTTTATTATATGTTTAAGCTAGAAATAAAGAGAAGAAAGAGAAGAGAGTGAAGGGCTGGGCTGCCAAGTCACGGTGGTTGCCTAAAAACTTGGCGAGTCTAATTGGGCGTCATTAAGGCTCCCCGTGATGGGACTCATCGGTCAGGGGCATCCAGAAATGATGAAGACGATCATATTCACTTGATAAAATTACTCTAAAATAAAAAATTTTGTTTGTTTAGTCATCTGTTTGTTCACTCATTCTGCAAGATAGGCAACGCAAATGACCAAATCACTTGTTCGATTAATTGTTTTAGATCTCATTTAGGATAAAAAAATTAATTATTATAAAATCATGAAAATTCTTTTTCGAAGAGATGAAGGTCAAATTTTTTTATGACCTGAGCTCTTTTATAATCTAATGTCTCCAATTTAAATAATTACCTAATCACTTTTAAATATATTCATTTTCTTACTTTTACAAAAAACAATTTGGAGATATTGGGATGATCCGATGAATCACCGCCTCTCTCCTCCCAAGGGGGGATCCACGAGGGAGGGAGGGAAAGGGGTCCCTCCCCTCCCTCGTCGATCTAAGCCAAGCTTAGTTAAAATTCAGAAGATTTAAAACATTATAATTAGAAGTGGCGACTGCAAATGTTGCATAATTAGGCAGAAAAATTATTTATTTCCTAGTTGACGTCATTTTTTAATTGTTTGTATAAAGAGTTAACAATCAAATAACCTGATTCTAGATCTTGAAGAAAGTTGCGATGATTAACCGAAACGTTGACCAGTAGTTGCATATTTTTCTTGATAAATTATTGTCTAATATATTTTAATGATTACGCATGTGTGTTAGTGAATAGGGTAAGAGGAAGTAAAAAAAAATCATTAGCGAGTTGATCATTTTGATTGCCTATCTTCCTGCAATCAAAAGTAATAATCCAAGTTTGGGGGGGGGGTAGAATGATGTATGAGAATTCCATCATTCAACCCAAAGTCAAAGTAAAATAAAAAGCAAAAAAAAAATTTGAGAAAAAAATATTTTATTTTTAAGTCTTTTCGATACTCATTAGATTTATACGATTTATAACTATAGGGTCCAGGCACATTTATTTATATCAAAATGATTTAAATAAATATTTATCAGACAGCCTGGGATCTGAACAATCTGCTGTGACAAGCACAGAACACATCTTTCGATTACCGAAGGTAGAGAAAGTTATGTGCTGTGCAACCAGTCACACCAGATTTTTTTTTTTTTTTTTGGCACTCTACGGAATTTGAGACCTCGTCATAATTTATTTAAATTAACATGTAGCTGGCCGGGAAGTGAACCTCAACCTCTATCTCTGCCCCCCCCCCCATAAAAAAATATTTTTCATTAACTAAACAAGAAGAAGTGATAAAAATACATATTAGTCATTTATAAGAATTTTTTTTTCGGCATCGGCGGCCATTTAGAACCCCTCTCTATTAATTTCAATTGATTGGTAGCCAATTTATTTGAAATGAAATGAGGCGGGTTTCGAAACCCTGCATCCTAGGACAAGTTGCAAAAACTCCTTTTATAAACTTCAATTAATAATAGATATTGAATTAAGTGAATATCCAGTTCGTCCACTCTAATATCTTCTTTTAAGGTAGTAAAAAGAAAATATTTATTTCCATATTCATTTTCCTTTTCCAATCAGCGTACGTATCCCAAATATTTTTTAATTGCTGAAACCAGAAGCCGACAGAATCCAAATGGGACAGGAGATGAGCGGAGAGGGGGAAAAAGTTCCATCTGCTTTAAAGCGCTCAATTATTTCAACTATGCCATCTTATAAATCTTCTTAAAAATACTCTGGGCATTAATTTATGGTTAATTTTTTCCTTCTTCAACTTGTCGTTGTAGAGCTAATTCTATTTCGCGGAAAACTATTTCCATATGAAAGAGTATTTGTCTATCAAAGGGTTCTTCTATTCTGTCTTTCTATTCAATGGATCCCGAGGGAAAAAATTTCCTCGCCGACAATAACAGGTTATTACATTTGCTAATTGAGATTAATTGTTATTATTCTTGAACGTAATTAACTCGCCAGGACATTTTCTCCTTTTCATATCGTTTTTAATAATAATATAAAAGCGAAAAATATTACGTACTAGCCGCTACCCCCTTGCGAGCAGGTTTATTGCCAATTTAGGATATTTCTTGTTGCAATGCAAGTGTTAAGATGTTAAGGCGGAACAGGAGCGAAGGTGTTAAGCATGTTTTTCCCGATAATATGGCGTTGTGTGTCATAAAAAGTATGCCCAAATATCAAGTAATTCAAAAATTTGCCAAGAGATGTCAGAATGGTAGCTAATAATATTTAATGCATTTGGTTGATTTTCATCCATCTTTTAACAATAAATACTTTATAATATATTATCTATCTTTTATAAAAGCATAAAAATATATAAATATAGGCCAGATATAGTCTAATAGTATATCGGCTGTTAGACTAGCCTGCCATCTATTGCAAGAATGCTGAACTAATTTGACAGTTGATTTTTAAATAAAACATCTAAGCTTATTTTAAAAATTTCTTAATTAATATGTGATTAATAATAACAATAAATTCATTTTAAATTAAAAAAAAAATTAAAGATTATTGGGACAGATTGTTTTTTTGTATTTGCTTGATAACAAAAAAATTAATTACGATAATTTTTTAATAAGTCATTAAAAAAATTATAGCTCGATGTCCCAATAATCTCTTACCCTGGTCGTACACGAGGACATTTTTTAAGCAATTTCTGGCGACATTTCTGGCTCCATAAAAATGTCTTCGTGTATGACAGGTTTTTTTTCAAGCTAGAAATTCAGGCCATTTTTTCAAGACATTTTTATGGAGCAAGAAATGTCGCCAGAAATTGCTTGAAAAATGTCCTCGTGTACGACCAGGGTTATGAATTTAATTCATTTAAAAAAAAACGCGCATTGACACAACTTCTCTTACCTGGTAATGAAAGTTGGCCTGTGCTTGTCCGTTTTTGTGTCGACTGTTTTAGTTCCGGCAGTAGGGAATATTTGAATTCAGATGTAAAATTTAAGTTGGGAAAATATTTTTTTGTTCCTCAACTTTTCCTCTTTCCTATGAGCACAAGAGAAGTGTGTTCAAAAATTTTGTGGGAAAACGAGAATATACTTTGAAAGAGCTCTAAAAATAATTGATTTTTGAATTTTAATCAAAATCGTTAGAGCGAATTTTGAGAAAATCGAAAAACTGAAAAAGTACATCAGTAAAGTACTAGTACTCTTTGGCCGATTTTGATTAAAAGCTTATTTTTCCGGTCCCGGGGGTGTTTAACTAAATATAAAATTTCAGCCTCAGCTCATTCCTTCATGCTTAAAATTGAACACACACCCCCACCCACCCACCCCACACACACAGACGCCTGTCGAAAACCACTTTTTGGATTCAGGGGACCTCAAAACGTGAAGATCCATCAAAATCTCGACATCGAATTTTTGACATGACCAATACTTTCTCTCTTTATTTTACTATATACTAGGGAGAAGAAAAATCTGGTGTGACTGCGCACACACACAACTTTCTCTTACCCTTCGGTAAGAGAAAGTTGCGCACTGTGCTGGTCACACCAGATTTTTTGTGTCGAGATATATTTAGTTTCCGATAGCACCTTAGTTTCAAACTTGCATTTTAAATGTTGACTGCTTCAAATAAACTATGGTTATTTTTCAAAATTTTAATCTCATATTTGGACATTTTATACACAATATAGAATCGTAAATAAATACAAAATTTCATAAGAATTGGAAAAAAATTTTAAATGCCTAAAAAGTTCTAAAGGGGACCCCTTTGAATCGAAATTAACATACAAATCCCTATAGGAAATTAACATTGGTCAAATGCGAAGATAAGGTAGAAAAATTTAAAAGCGTAGAAAGAGAGAAGATAGTTTTGTGAGAGAGAGAGATATGTTTTCTCCGAAAAAAAAATGGGCGTTTAAATAATAATTGATTTTTAATCTAATAAAAAGAAAAAGATTTAAATTCGGTTACCATGGCAACCATTTATTTCTCCTATCTTTCCTATGAAGCACAAGAGTAAAGTGTGCTTCAAACAATTTTGAGGGCAAAACGAGAATATACATTTGAAAGAGATCTAAAAATAATTGATTTTTGAATTTTAATCAAAATCGTTAGAGGAATTTTGAGAAAATCGAAAAAACTGAAAAAGTACATCAGTAAAGTACTAGTACTTTTTGGCCGATTTTGATTAAAGCTTATTTTGTCGGTCCCGGGGGTGTTTAACTTAAATATAAAATTTCAGCCTCCTAGCTCAATTCCTTCATGCTTAAAATTGAACACACACACACACACACACAGACAGACAGACAGACAGACAGACAGACAGACAGACAGACAGACAGACAGACCATGTCGCGAAAACCACTTTTTGGATTCAGGGGACCTCAAAACGTGAAGATCCATCAAAATCTCGACATCGAATTTTTGACATAAACCAATACTTTCTCTCTCTATATATTTCTATATAGGGTACGAGAAAGTAATATGTTTTATTGAAATTTAAGTGGCGCTCTCTATACTGAGACGGCGCATTCACGATCAGTCTCACTGCAGACACCTGACCGTCAAAAGATCATTTCTTCTCAACGATATTTTTCTTTTTTGACCGAGTTTCAAAATCTGGTGTGACTGGTGGCACAGCACACAACTTTCTATCACCTTCGTTCTGTGCTTGTCACACCATTTCTCCTATCTTTCCTATGAACTACATAAGTAAAGGGTGCTTCACAAGATTTCAAGGGCAAAATGAGAAAATACATTTTAAAGAGCATCTAAAAAGTAATTGATTTATGAATTTTAATCAAAATTGTGGGAGCAAATTTTGAGAAAATCGAAAAAAGCTGAAAAAGTACATCCGTAAAGTACTTTTGGCCGATTTTGATCAAAAAAAGGGGGGTGTCTAACTTACCAGGTTGCTTAAGACATTTTTTTGTTCTCAGGAGACCTCAAACGTGTAGGTCCATGTGTGATACAATATTTTGCGAACACTTGAAATTTCTATTAAAGTAAGTTAAAATTGAGCATTTACGAATGTTTTTTTCATTAGCTTTCTATTAAAAAAAAAGTAAAAATGGTTGGTAATTTCTGGAGTAATGGCCCTCTATTAGATTAGGTTGATTTTTTCCTTCCATCTTATGATTGAATTGAACACCTGATCATATTTGGGTCATTTCTTCTTCTTTTACTTTCAATTGTCTCCTCTAATTTCTGGGGTGCATTTCAAATCCGACACGTCTTGCTTGCGTCCAATTGCAAATCAAAAGAAGCCAGCCAGATTCGATTAGAGTTGAAAATAATAATAGACGGTCAGCAGCAGGTTGTTAGCCATTACGGGCGAATTGAATCCTCGATTACAGAGAAAGTAGAATTAATCATATCATAGCTAAAATCACTTCGCTTTCTTTTATATTTGTTATTAAAAAAAAAAAAAAAAAATTAAATGAAAAAGAAATTAACGATTTTTTATTAATTATAGGCAGACAGACCATGTTGCAAAAATCACATTTTTTAGTCTCATGGGGTCCTCAAAACATGTATATCCTTCAAAATGGCGACATCGAATTGTTGACATGAATCCAATACCTATATATGGACCCTGATACGCAATTGTGTGTCAAGCACCAGGAACCGAGATTTGAGAAAATTAACTTTAAAGTTTTTCTGATTTAAATCGTTTTAATTAGATTATATATCTTTTTTTTGTCAATTGTGGAAGTAAATACTGTAATTATAGCAGATATTCATAAATTATTTCTAAAAATATTATAAAAAATTTAGAGAATAAACAATAAAATATAAAAAATTATTATTGGAAAATTCTCTAAATCCAATTATATTTGTAAAAATGCTTCAAAGTCTCTTGACACATGATTGCAAATTAATCTATGCACTATTTATATTAATAAAATAATTTTAGGTTTATCATTCAAAAATTAAATATGATTTCGACCTAACCCCGAAAAAATCATTTATACGCCTTATATGGCTGACGTTGGTTCTTTGAAGATAGCTAACTAACTAAAGATCGAAACATTAATTGGATTGCGTCAATAATATTATCCATTAGTTAATTTAATTTTTTGGAGTCCAAAAGAAGAAACTCTAATGAGTCGTTCATAAAATCAGCTTTCAGCTGAAACTCTGAATTTAATTAATTAAGTAATAAATAATAATAATAAAAGTTACAAACTCTATTCCGATCTGTAATTTACATTCATTAATGTTAACTCTCTAATTTGATTAGAGAATTTTTTAATTTATAATAAGGAGTATAATTCCAAGAACTCGGACACTCACCTAATACGTATCATTATTCACCGTGATGCACACTTTACACAATCTCAATTGCATTTACGCAATGCTTTATTTGCATTTATAAATCGGTGAGGTCTTAATTGCAAGGTGCTTTGACCTCGCATCTGATCGGCAATCGCCCCCCCCCCTCGTCTCTCTCTATCTCTTCCCTTTTGGAAACGTGACACTTTTTGCATATAAAACTGGATACTCTCTTAAGTCAAGACGAGAAGTCCGACTATCGGATATAAATTGAGCTTTTTTAGACGTCCAATTTGCATTCACCGAGCCCTTTGACTTGTTACTTTTTGTTGTTGTTGTTGTTTTTGTTGTTTGTAAGAACTGTACCAAAGATCGTAGATATAAAAATTGATTAGCCCAACTCCTCTTCTTCTTTAACTTTTTCCGTCCTCCTTCAGGTTTCTGCCTACTATTTAAACCCTAATTATCAAAATAAAGTTAATTACTTATTTTTTTTTTTAGTCTAATAAAAGATATTTTTTAAAAAAAAAAACACTATAGGATGACAAAAATACCTGAGATTTTTCAGACTAAATTTATTTACTGAAACCAAAATCGGCGTTTCGGTCCTATTTTGGGACTATCATCATACTAAAAACCTGTTCAAAGTGTTTTTTTTTTTATTATAAAAGAATTCAATTTTCACATAACAATTGTATGAATTAGTAATCTCTTAGATTTATAAAGAAAAAGTATAAAAAATTTTTTTTATTTTCTCTTACCCTATATGGACCCTGTTATGCATTAGTGTGTCAAGCCCAAAAAAAAATTAAAAATTGAGTTAAGCACGGGATATTGTTTCAATTTCTATATTTTTTTTAATGAAATATGTCCTAAAAAGTGTAAAAGCTTAAAATTATTTTTACAAAATTTCAATGCAGAATTTTCATTTTGCAAAAATGATTTATGTACAGTGAGGGTCAATATTAAGTCCCACGCATGCGTTTTCTACTTGTGATTATTTCATGGTTTTTATAAAAGAAAATGAATATATTTATTGGAAATTTTCTAGATTTGAACTATGAAAGTTCCCATTAAAAAAAGTACAATATTTTTTTAAAAACAATGAAATAATCACAAATAGAAAACGCATGGGTGGGACTTAATATTGTCCCTCACTGTACCCAACACGTTGTTTCGTAGTAGGTACTTAATTTGATATTATTCCAGATAATAAAGATCAGGATCAATGCTCAAACGAGCAAAAAAAAAAAAAAAAAAAACTAATTTCAAAGAAATTAAGTCCTGATCAAATCAAATAAATTCCTGGTAAACTATAACTACTTTAAATTAAGTTTGAAACACGGAACCGAAACGTCAGCTGTGTGAATTAAACGTATAAAGAAATAACCTTGGCTGCATCTCTCATTTCTACCTTTTTATTAATTTAAATGAATGATTGATTTTATTAAATTTTTTTTTTTCAATCTTATAATGCATATTTATCTCCTATTGCAAAAATTGTTGGCCGTCGGTGGTTTCTTTTTCTTCTTTTTTTTTTTTGCAAGAGGCTCACTCACTTATTCTGACGAAACCACCGTTGCCGGGACGACTTTGTCCAGGACGTGACACACGGCCAATTGCCTGGAGCCTGGAGCACGACGGATTTCCAGCTCATCATCCGGTAACGAACGATCCCGGCGCGTGATCCTCGCGATCTATATTAACCTAGTGAATGAACGTCGTGATTATGACATCTGATAATAGTAATTTTACAATCAACGGTGTCTTGTAACTTTCTATCTCTTTCAGCTACCAAAAAAAAAAAAAAAAAAAAAAAAATCACTTACCGTTCTGGATATTAACGAGCTAAGATGAAAATTAACTGGCACGTGTGCGCGCACACATCTCAATCACATTTGTCATTTGTTTACAATTTTTTTTTGTTTGTTTCATCAATGAAACGTTTAATTAATAATCGAGTAAAGGAACTATTATGCAAATTTAATTAAGTATAATTTATTTACTCGGTCCGCTATAAATAAAGGAATTTAATAACATCTAGTCTAGGATAATTGGGCTGGAAGGTTCTCAGCCTCGGACAATTGAAGAAGTCTAGTGGGAGCTTCCCTTGACCCCGGAGGTGTACACTCGTTCTGGACACTGGCCATTAATCCGTTTATGTGGGAAAAAAACAAACATTTTTTTAATAACATCGTAAAAGTCATGTTAAATTTCTTTTTTGTATGTGTGTGAATAAAAATGCTTGTGTTGGTGTGTTATTTATTAGAAAATTGTATTAGAAAGAGTTTCTTTAATTGAATTACATTATAATCAAGTGAGGACACCGAAGAGTAAGGGCCAAGGTGACAAAGTGCGCATATCATTATGCATTTTTTAATTCAATAAAAAAATAAAAAAAACTGGTATTATAGAAATGGCTGTGGTGATGATTGAACTTGCAATGAGCAATATCGTCGAGGTTTCGGGAACCCTTCGCTTCCGACATATGGAATTTATTAATTTAGCTTATATAAAATTACAATTATGATATTTAATAGCGTAGGTTATAAATTGCTTACAAAATAATTGTCACAGAGTCGATGGATGATTTTACAACACAGATCGTCCAAGCAATATTTAATTGTTAAATTGTCGAAGTTTTGGTCGCTAATGACGACCTTCCTTAAGACAATTAATTGTTACTATACAAGATATTTATTATTATTATTATTTTTTTTTTTTTTTTATTGCAAATTATTCAATTAATTAACAAATTGTGTATTTATAATAGTAGTGCGCCTGTTTGTTCGGGACTTCTTATATTTAAGTTGTGATTAGGGACCGAAATCTCGACAATTTAACAATTTAAAAAAAGATTATTCAATCTCCTTGCTGCTAAGTCACCTAAATCTAACTTTAAAAAGCTTAAAAATTATTTGAAGGGAAAAAAATTTATTTTCCAAGACTTTTTATAATAAATAACATTTTTATTTTTATATTTTTTCGATAGTGTCCTTATTACTATTATACACAATGTGCGTATTGTTGGTAATCGTTAGTTTTGTATACATTACAAGCAATTTATAACCTATGTTATCTTAATAAGCTAAATTAATAAATACAATATTTTGAGGAAGGATATAGAAATGCTGGCACCCAAAAATAAAACACTCTCGATCCCCTTTAAAATAAATATACGATGAACATAGGTCCTGAGGATGGGAGTGACGCGTTCCGAAACGTCGACGAAATAATATAAAAAAATTTTTATTTCTGCTCATTGCAATCCTTGTTCAAAGCTGGCATTTTAAAATATTAGAAACTTTATTATTAGCTTTTTTTTTTTTTTATAAAAAAACACTCGCACTTTTTTCTCATTCACACCCACACTCACACACACATGCACACAGTCTTTTCGGCAACTTAGGCCATATGAGACTTTATACGATAACAGTTATTTTAATAATACATATATTTGGGGTCCAAGCATTCTTTTTTAAGCCATTTGTTATCCAAATTTGGTTTTAAATTCTAATTCACAATTGTGAATTTTAAGGAATTTTGGAAAATAAATAAAATATAATTAATTTGATTGTAAATTTAGGCTCTTTTTGTAATTTTGGCAAAGAAAAATTTATTAAAATTTAATAAACATGTAGGCCTATACTAATTTATAATTAAAAAAAAAAAATAAAGAAATTCTTATTGAAATGATAATAAACGGTAATGTACTGAAGATATAGGGGAGACCGGGGCAGGTTGGCCCACGGGGCAGGTCGGCCCAGTCGCGATATTTCGCAGAATAATTGGACGATTGTGATACGGATCAGAATGAAGGTTAATAGCACTGCCACACACCTTCCGCCAAAACAACTATAGCGATCGGAGTAAATTCGCATGAGCTAGGATCATTTATTCGTTTTTTGCACCTTGGAGTAAATTTTTATTAGTTGAATAAAATTGTTTTATCTACTTTTTGGTTACTTCGAGGATAAAAAAGTGAGCACTATGTTTAAAGGTTAGAGTATAAGGATTATTTCTCCATGGCATATTAATTAAAAAACATCAACGGGATTTGTGCGGGATAAAAATTGTTTCAAATATGACGATGGGGCAGGTTGGCCCAAAAATGACGGGGCAGGTTGGCCCACTCGATTTTTTGCCATTGTATGTATGAAATCGTTAAATCCTGTTTTATCTTTTCAATTTTAGTGGCAATGAATGATGTAAAAGTAACAAAATAAAAATTATTATAAATATCGATGTTATACTGGCCGTCATTGAGAGTTTATTGGAGGAAATTTTGCATCATAAATGAGCACGTGTGTTTGCTTTTGGGAAATTGATATCAGATATATGAATATGTTCTTATTGTTTTCTAAAACGTTCTAGTTCTTTGAATATCTGTGGTTCGGGAAGATATGAAGTGTTTCCGCTTTTTTTTTTTTTTTAACATTCACACTTTTTTCCCATTCACACTCCACCACGTCTTTTCGGTATTTTTTTTTGATTTAGTACTCACTTATTACTGAAACTGTTGCAATAACCAATTATAATTTAAAATAAACTTTGTGTGTTAAAATTAGGTTGTTTTAAATTATTTTCTTGCATTTTAATTCATATAAAAATAACAAATGCCTTCCGGGCAAACCTGCCCCGAGGTCCGGGCCAACCTGCCCCGACCACGGGGCAGGTTGGCCCACTCGAAATATTTTAGAAATAATTATTTTTTTTAATTTTAACATCAATTTAGGAGACTTTTACGATGACCATTTGGTAGCTTAAGGTTACACCAACATTTTAAAATGAAAACATAAACGAAAATGATTAAATAAAAAATTTTATAAAAGAAATAAAAATTAGTGGGCCAACCTGCCCCGGTCTCCCCTACATATAAACAACTTAATTAAGCAAAATAGCATATCGTATATTAACTTGCTTTATGATGATTATGACGTCTGAGTGACTAGTTTAGGAAAGAGACGAACCCAGGTCGAATGATTTATGCTTTTTGCAGTTGCTGGCACAAGCGCCATAGCTTATGTCAGACTGTCTGTCTGACTGTCTGGGGGCCCACCGACATGGGAAACGCCGTCCTCCTCCTCGAACATCCCTCAAGAAAAAACTTTGCATCTATTTCGGCCCTCGGTCTATTTCTTTCTTTCTTGGGGGGGTGATTTTAAGGCTCTGAAATTCAGGGCGACTGTCTGTCTGACCAAGGTGTTGTGTCTAGAGCCCTAGCTAGACTGCCCTCCAAGACCTAAAAGCCTTAAGGACACGAGTTGTGCACACCCGGCGGGCGCCCCAACTCCCCTCGACTAAAACCAACCTGGAACAACTAACTCTGCCGCTTAGAAAAGTCATTTTTCATAGATAAAGATTTTGAGATTAAAGAGAAGTATTAGCTTTTATATTTATTTCTATCAAATGAAATTTTTTTGTGAATAATTTTAGGTTAATACTGAATTTGAATCTATTTAGATGAGACAAACACAAGATGATGTTGAACATCTTTGAAATCGGATATTCATTTTTGTCAGTGGCACCCCCCCGCAATCTCCATAGTGCGGAAAGGGGGAGAGGCCAAGGGGGCGCCGCGATCTGGGCTCATAAAAAATATATAAAAGAATTTACAAATTAAAATCTAATAAACACGTAATCATCAATTCATTAAGATATCTTAATAAAACTGTTCCATAAATAATCAACGTGATAGACACAGACAAAGTATAATAGTGACTCTGTCGACAACTTTGGGTCTAGGCGGGGGGGGGGGGGGGGAGCGTATTCGCCCAGGGGCGCTTGGATTTGTGTGAAGGCATTTTGGCTGAAAAGAGAGATATGTTATTATTAAATCAATAAAATTTTGTATAAGCTTATAATTTGAATAAAAAAAAAATTTGGAGAGGGGGTACTTTCTTTTAATACCGGAGGGCGCCAATCAATGTAATTAAAAACCTAAATGGTGAAAAATTAATTCAAATAGAAAAATTTATTTGGCTTTTGCCCAAATTTTAGATACGAGAGCACTTCAAAAATCCGTGAATTTTTTGAATTTCCCCGCCTCTTAACTGAAATGGCAACACTGCTCCTGTCAGCAGGCAACTATCAGCTGACTTCTGTCGAAATTTGAACCAGCTGGGTCTTTTAGTTTTTGTTTGACATCCATTAATAGCAGACTACCTCGTGATTTGAGAGAAAAATGGAAAATGAGATTTTCGGTTTCCATGGCAAAAATCCATGAATTGGGGTACGAATTGCTCCCTCATCCGCCCTATTCTCCGGATTTGTCTCCGAGTGGCTATTTCTTGTTTCTAAATCTGAAAAAATGGCTCGACGGAAAGATTTTTTAAATACATTCCGCTGGGACGAACCCACTATCCTTGGTATAAAAGGCCAGCACGCTAACCCCTACACCAAGACCCTAGGGCAAAATTCCAATTTTTTTTCGTTATGACTTAATATGAATTTATTTCTTCTAATTATCTTGAAGCTTCTTTTCCCATTTAGAACAATCTCTTGATCCTATTTCTCTTCCTATCCATACTATTAAAACAATAAAGAGCCTTCGAAATAATTTTTCCAATTGCTAACGTCACTGCATTTCTTTTTTAAACATAAAAATGTTTTTCTTTTAAAATATTAATTAGAAAAATGTCTTACAGTCTAACTAATGTGCCTGGGTATGGATTTCTATAAAACATGAAATAACATGATTCGATATTTGTTGCTTTATCATGATGAACTATGATTCGCATATGCAATTAATTGATGGTAGTCATTGCACCGAGCAAACAATTCGGTTAGCTGTCCGGTGAGAACGGCAAGTTTTCCGGACAATGGCAGGAAGAATCCGAATGAGTGACTACAGGCCGCCAACGATGAAGAACTGGACCTATGCCGGTAGCAGAGAAAAGGTCTCACGAGGCCCTCGACTAGCATTGTCTCTAGGTCTCGGAGTCTTGTAGCTGGAGTCACGCGATTCCCACTGAGCATGGCCGAAGACCAGACCTCAGACCCGGAGTTCAGAGCAGACCAGAGAGGGAGAGAGATTGAAAACTGAGATATTCGCACACAACGCCGCTGCTTTCAACACGACGCCGATCTATCTCACCGACACTCATTCATCTTTATTTGCAGTCATGGATCATATACATATCATTGAGTCCAGCCAGGACAATGTCTTCTTAAAATATAAATATAATTCCAATTGCGGCGCCGTTTACATATTAATAAGCGGAAATAAAACTATCGACATTTTCGGGGCAACCAACCCCAATTTACCAAGACCATTGACAACAAGCAATGCCGAGTAGCGCCCAACATCTGGATTGGTGGCCCAGATGGAGAAGGTTGTTGAACGTCAGCCGGAAGCTATCGATAAAAATCATTTTTCACATAATAACATTAGACATATGCATTATAAAATCGGAATGGCCCCAGCAGCCAGAAGAAGACTATAAATTATATTAATAATAAATTAATAAAAATAAACCTGACACATTCAATCTAAACTGTACCAACAACAGTTGAAGACGATACGACTTGTGACTCAATCTCAGACTTTGTCTCAAAAGGGGCTTAGCAGCCAAGAGGTGCATGGATTTGGAGAGTTCTGTCAAGTCTTATAATAAAACATTTAAACCAAGTTGGCAAAAAAATATCTTTTAACAAGACTGTGAGTGTTTTTTTATTGGCGAGGCCAAACATCTCATGGCCCCTGTGAATTGAACCCAGGATCTCCATCCTTTCCGGGATATAGGCGTGCTGTCCATTGCACAGGCCACCGGACCCTCGACTTACACCAATAAAACAGGAAAGTCTGGAAATCCTGGGTTCGATTCCCAAGGCCATGGGATGTTTGGCCTCGCCAATAAAAACAGTCTTATTAAATATATCTATGACTAATTAAGTCCGAATCGAGGGTATTTTGAATACTATTATCTTATTCAAATATATAGATCTCGAAAAATATTTAATTAAAAAAATATAAGTTAGTAAATTATCGATAAAATTTGTTGGCTTTTCCCCTCTACTACCCCCCTCCACCCACTCTTAAATACTGTATTCATGTTAAAAAAAAATCTGATGTTTGTTGATAAAAAATTTCTTCAAATTGTTCTGACTGTGAAACAATGCACTGAGGCCCGGATGAGCTAGCGTGTGGAAAGTCCCTCAGTTATCATTCATAATGACACTCTAATTTAAAATATGTATATAGAACTTAAAATCTAAATGACCTATGCTGCCG